>JANJGK010005351.1:0-42500 GCA_039081455.1 Macrobrachium rosenbergii
GAGTATCATCGTTTCATTCCAGGAGTGTTATCAATGTGCTTACCACCATAGCCGGTGTCTGTGTTCCTGATTACCTTTAAATTCCGCCCTACTGGGGCTGATAGAATTATTGCCTAATTGGCTCACAAGTCCACTTGCACATGGCCAGTATTTGTAATTGTAATGCGTTATCCAATTCACTCAATCATTGCTGTTGTGTAAATTCCCAATTTACTTACTTTAGTGAAAGTGTCCAGCTTCCTTGATAATTTACTCCATGTTGTGATTGTAAATAATAAATTAGTGTTAAGAAACCCATTTTAACTTGGCAATCTACTGTTCCTTTGTTAATTTTGCATTTCTTTAGTTTATGGGCTTACAAGGGGTTGTCTTGTGAGGATAAGTTATTATTTCAAAGTCCAGTACTCACAACCCGCCCCGCAAGCCCTTAACAGTGGTGACACCTGCCAGCATGTTGCTAATTAATGGGATTAGAATTAATGTAAAGTAATCACCTCTCCAATCTTAGCAATTGATTCAAACCTGCTAAATTGAAATTTCTTCAAAAGGCAACTGGAACTAGAATTGGAAGGTAACGTGGTTTCAGAACCAGACTGTTAACAGTGTTTATTCACATTTTGATAGGTAGAAAATTGGCGATCTAATTCATGGTATTTTGATTTGAGATTAGGAAATAAATTCAAACCAGTGAGAGCAAAAATGAACTGAATTTAGTGCTATCATGGTGGTACGCAGAAAGCGGCACTTAGTCAGGAAGAGAGTAGCAAGTTAGGGTTTCTTGCCATTTGCATGTTGGCACCTGCATAAAATTCACTAGCCATCAGGTAGTAATGTTAACCATTATCTAGGTGAGCTTACTGCATGCCCTTTGAGAAAAAAGTGTACTATTTTCTCTTTGATAGGACGGTGGGATATTTTTTTATCCGCAAGGCGTAGGAATACCAAGATTGGCAACTCGCTCCCCAGTCGGGCTAGCTCAGATCTCCATAATAAGGTGAGACAAAGTGCCCTATGGGGCCATTATTCAAGAAAACCAGCCTGTAACTATTGAAGGCATTAATAATTGGAAGCTGTCATTCCCAACTGTCTGACTGAGGGTCACTTGACCACACAGAAGTAGGATTTGCACTGTTGGAGTATCTGACCATATTCCTGGAGATTATGATCTCCTCCTAGGAAGGGACCCCACCTCCTCAACCCCTCACTGGGTCAGCCCAGGGTCCTACCCTGTTGGCATCTCTGTCAGTTGTTGATGTTACTTCCAGCCCTGCTTTTGAGCTGCAGCCAGTACCAATGCTCGGCCAGAGTAGTGCTCCGACCAGTTTAGTCGTTGATCCCCCACACAGAGTCAGATTCTAGGTCTTTTCAAAGTATACAACCATGGATGCCCGGCACTCTAAATCCCAAGGCCGTTGATGTCCCCCTTTCAAATCTTGTGCCTAAGCCTGCTTTAGAGTTAGTGCCAGAGAACTCTTGATCTCCCTTCAGGAGATTCCAGTCTGTCCCCCCTCTTGTCTACCAGCCTGGCACTGCTACCAGTGTCCGACCAAGAGCCAACCCAAAATTCAGTAGGGTCTCTTCTGGATTCCCTTGACCTCAGCAGAAGCCGCCCCCCAATGAAGCTTGGCAACCCATGCCTGAGTTGGTTCTCATCACGTGCGAGCCCTTCAGACCTACATCCATCCCTTCTACTCCACCACAGTCCCCAGTAGACAAGTCTCTGGGCGATGAAGCTATGAAAAAAGTCCTGTTGAAGCTAGTCACGGATGTGGTGGCCATACAACAAAGGCTAGCAGAACAAGTTGGCACCACCGCTATCCAGGTTGATGCAGCAGCCAAGGCAGTGACTGACTCAGTGCCTGTTTCGCTAGATAACAATACAATCATTGTCAGTCCAGGTCTAAGTCCTGAGGGTGGTGGTACTGCGGGCTCAGAGCTGGAACCAGGGTCTTCTCAACCTCCTCTGGAGCTGCATGCCCAGATTCCAGCCAGGAGACTTAAGCCTAAAGTGAGAAGAAAAGCAAGGAGGAAAAGGAGCAGGGAAGGTAGGAGGTCAAGTAGTCACTAGGGCCATAGCGCTCTCATGGCACTCGTATTATATAACTAACAGTGCCTTATTTTACAGAGTAATTCTAGCCCTAATCAGGAAAGGATGTTTGTTTAGGATTGTCTCCTATCTTTAATCAGTAGTGTTGTATTGAAAGAACTTATTTTCTTCTTTGCTAAGTCTGTTCTTTTGCCTAACAAGCTGAAGCTCATGTCCTTGGTATTATCAGAATTTGTTACATTTTCCTGTGTTCTGTAGATGCAGCATAAATTTAATACCTCATGTATCTTGCAATGTTTCATACTGATAAACTTGTATTGCTAAAATGTTTCCCATCCATGTACATTATGTCATAAATAACTGACTCATTTATAATTTAGAGTATTCTCTGCACATAGCTAGTTATCCTTTTGTACTGTCTTAGCTTAGTTCTGTGTGAAGCTTAGTTAGAATTTTATGACCTTTAGTCACTAGCTTTGCCAGTTCATTTTGGGTTCCACAGACAGTACCTTTTAAAATAAATGCAGACAACCGTTTATACTAGTGTTAGAGACCTAAGTTAAGTTAGCTAGTATGCTCACTCTCCTCAGGGGATAAGTTAGGAGTAAATCTAAATATATTTCCATTTTTTGCATTGGACAATGATCCATTAGGAGAAGTTCTTAACGTCATCAATCTCACTGGCTCACTAGTGCAGACCTTTGTGGCCAAAAGGGAGTGGGATGTCTGCTTAAAGGGGGAGTTTTTATGAATATCACTACTGAATTGCTAACCATTAAGCCCTTATGGCAAAATATACTAGGCAGGTATACCAGGCAGGTGGGAAAGAGAGGGATCCCTATAGATCTACGAGTGATAGGATAGCTGTTGACCAGTAAGGGTCTCATCTTTTCAGGGAGGGGTCTTAATGAGTCTCAAGGGGAAACAAATGCGGAGGTAGAGAGCTGTCCCTATCTTAATCCCCAATTTTAATTTAACACCCATTGAGTTTTCGACCTTTATGCCGGCCAAGCCTCTTCTAATTCCCAGGTAAATGTCGCATCTGTGGCCTAAAGCGATGCCTCCAGCAACTATCCAGACCTCGCAAACACAGAGATCACACCATCAAGGCAGTTCAAGACAGATCAGTCTAGGAGACGGTCATACTGGGTAATCTCTGCCCAACAACCCCAGAGCTGGGGTGAGTTTGGAACTCACATTTTATTCACGCTGGACAGAAGTACCAATTCCCAGATGTTGTCGCTGACTTGGATCACATCGACACAAGATTGTGTGAATACAAAACCAGGAAGCAATGAAGGTAACGACACAAGATTGTGTGAATACAAAACCAGGAAGCAATGAAGGTAATGTGACCCAGAAGGGGAACTATTTGGCCAATATCTTTTTCTTTGACTCATTTTATTATCTCTCCTCTCACATTTCATTGCCCAAGTCATTATTTGCCTCGTCCACTTGAACAGTGTTATCTACATCCCTTGTGTAACTTCTTGACAGTGTATAACGTAATTCTTACCCATTGCTAGCAAGTGAGTAGAGCAAAAGATCTCCCTCCAGTTATTGCATTTATTCAGTTATAGAGAGAGTATCATCTCAGTGTTATTCTTACCTGGAATTGTTTCATTTCAGGAGTGTTATCAATACCATTACCAGCATAGCCATGTGTCTGTGTTCCTGATTGCCTGTAAATTCCTGCCCTACCAGGGCTGATAGAATTTTTGTGTAATTGGCTCACAGATCCACTTGCATGTGTCCAGTATTCTCAACTGTAAATGCATTATCCAATTCACTCAGTCATTGCTGTTGTGTAAACTCCCAATTTACTAACTTTAGTGAAAGTGTCCAATTTCCTTGGCAATTTCCCCCATGTTGTGATGGGAAATGATAAATTAGTGTTAAGAAACCCATTTTAACTTGGTGACCTACCATTTCTTTGTTATTTTTGCATTTCTTTAGTTTATGGGCTTACAAGGTATTTTCATATTAGGATAAATTATTATTTCAAGGCCCAGTACTCACAACCACCACTGTAAGCCCGCAACAGTATATATATATATATATATATATATATATATATATATATATATATATATATATACATATATATATATATATATATATATATATATATATATATATATATATAATTTATATATCTATATGAAATTTTTATGACACCGTGATTTATATACAATCATGAAGCATTTGTAGCTTCATGATTTTATATATATATATATATATATATATATATATATATATATATATATATATATATATATATATATATATATATATATATATATATATATATATATATATATATATATATATGACATGTACAGTTAGTATTGTAACTCAAGTCCACATTCTTATCCAAACAAGGTAACACTCCTCATCTCAAAATATGATGAAAAAATATTCGATATTATTCATGAAAGCCTGAAAGCATTTTTGTCCTCAAGTCTCGAAAGTTTTGATGAAACTCGTTCGGTTATAATGAAGAAAGCGACATAAGTTTTGCATAAGAGATTCCCTGGAAATTCTCTTTCAATATTATATCTTCCTCATCTTCGAACATTTGAAATGAGATGTAAACACGAGGCACGTTTTTTTCGCACTTTTGCCTTATTCACCCATAAAAGAAAGACATATATTGATTTTCCTTTCAAACACAGAAGCTGTTACACAACTAACCATACAAAGATTTAATAATGCAAAGCAAAGCTAGTGCTCCATGCATATCAATTTAATGAACAAGCTGTAAAGGTCTGGTACAATAATTGAGCAGGGATCCATTCATTTCCCAAAGTAAATTAGACCCGAACTCAAATGAAAATGAATTGAGAGTTTCCTTTCATGTAGGAGACTTTCCTGTATCATTCAGTTGTAAAAAGTATAACTGGGAGACTGTATTAATTATTTCCATCGATGAAATGCTGAAGAACCTGGTGCAGTTTACACAGCGGCAATAATAAATAAAAATTGCCTGTATTCAGAAAACCTACCAATATTCATTTTATACTCATTTCTACAGCAATAACTTATATAAATCCATGTTAGCATCCATATTTATGATGATGAAACTTCAATAACTGGGAAAACAGGTAAAAACTAAAAATATCCTTATATGTACTGAGAACTGGGAAAATGAACTGAGAACCATATAAAACAGTAAACCTGTATTCCTTGAATATAGAAAAAATCAGATTTATTACAACTTCTGAAAAACAATGAAAAAGGAACTTATGAAAAACTCCCTGGAAATAGTATATGAAGTGTATATCAAATCCAAAGTACGCCAATGATAAAAGCTTTTATAGAACACTTGGAAAATTGTTGGGAAATAAAATGATACTACCTAAAAAATATCTCAGACTGACAAACGACAGCAGTGTAATTTTCGTTAATGACAGAGAAAATGGTCATGCTGTCCATCAGACAGGAGACAAAAAGCTGCGGAACTCTAATAACAAGCTGGAACGTGATATAACTGAGCCTTGTTGTATAAAGGAAATTTACAGAAGAATATAAATATTAGTCTAGAAATGTTTATATAAGTTGTATTTATTTCAAAGGAATTTTGTAAGTTGTACAGAATTAATCTAGAGAGACAGGTATCAGTGACAGCAAAAAGGTGAAACTGCGAATATCCCATTTAAAAATAAACATGTAAAGAGCCGAAAAATATGTTGTGTAAATAACAGAATTGTCTTCTGGTCAGGAAGAAGGCTTTCTCCGTCAACTGTTTTAATGGTCTGTATGTTCTCTTGCAATCTTTCTAATTAAGCACATACTGTATATTGACAAAAGTTTTATATTTCCTTAATATTGTATAACCCTTAAAAAAAATACCAACTCTTATTGAAATTAAAGTAGATGATTAACCTGGGAAAATTCACTTCTGCTTTAATTTTATATATCATGGTAAGAACTTTTACCACAGGTAAGCTATAAGTCTATTAACATGTTATATTGTATGAAATTCTTAGGCAGAAATAAAGGTATAACACACACAGATATATATAATATATATATATATATATATATATATACATATATATATATATATAGATATATATATATATATATATATATATATATATATATATAGATATATATATATATATATATATATATATATATATATATATAGATATATATATATATATATATATATATATATATATATATATATAGATATATATACATATATATATATATATATATATATATATATATATATATATATATATATATATATATATATATATATATATATATATATATAGATAGATAGATATATATATATATATATATATATATATATATATATATATATATATATATACATATATATATACTCGTATATATGTGTGTGTGTGTGTGTGTGTGTGTGTAGGTGTGTGTGTGTGCGTGTGCATGCGCTTACGAGTAAGATATATATTCGTGCTTGTGTATGTGTGTGTGGTGATTTCTCTAACTTAAGGTGATGTTTCCAGATATAAATCAAATAACAGGTTCCACAATAAATCATGCTGAATTTGGCGAGTATGCTGTGACGCAAATAGCAACAACCTCTCTGCAATTGATAAGACTATCATAATAACTTACTCAACCACTATTGTCATACAATCAGTCTAGAAAGACTGTTTAACTATGAAATAATCTAGTGAACAAAACCCAAAGAAAATGTTCTGTGGCAATTGTCGACAACATGAGCCGATAGGAAATTATAGGAGGACATCGTATTACGAAAGGTGATTACAGTATAAGGACCTGGAGTTATACTTCAATTTTCTTTTCCATTACTGTTGCCAATATTAACAGTAATGACATCATCACTGTTTGGAAAATAGTACTGATGATCTAATAATACTGCTGAAAAACTGTGCCATTCAGTGTCTCCTCGTTTTAATGGTCCCATCACCTAATACTTAATGACTCCTCTTTCTGTTCCAGTATCCTATTCCAGTAATGGAATTCCAGTGATTATTGCCTACCGAGTTCTGGTAATTATGTGTTGAATTTCTCTGATGGAAACTTGAGTGGGAGAGGTTTAATAATAATTCCATTATTTGGGATTGCATTCTATTTTGGTAGACCTCATGGAAAAGATACGATTATCAAGGCATGAAAAGTATAGATGGGATGTTATGCATAGATGTTAGTAATATATATGAAAAGCTTTTCATAAGCAGATGCATATTTCCTTCCTTGCTTTCATTTGTCACCATACTCTTATTTTCCTTTGTAGAGGATGGTTCGAGATGGGTAAGGTCTCATGCCTACGGCTAAATGGTCTAATGGCTGGTAGACAAGGAATACTGGACAGGCCTAGCAAACGTGAACAGAACCTTGCTTCACTCAGCCACGGATACTGCTCATTTGTGAGTTAAGAATTTCCCATAACATCAGGATATATATATATATATATATATATATATATATATATATATATATATATATATATATATATATATATATATATATATATATACATATACTGTATATATATGTGTGTGTGTGTTTGCATATACTTAACTTGATATTCAGACAGAAAGGGACTCTTGCAATCATCTGGGGATGTTAGAACAGGTTCTAACATAAGGAAGTATATCTACAATTCGAATAACAGTAAAATCCTGTTTTATCTATTGAAGTTATTTTTTTTAATAATAAACACAGCCAAAAAGAAAATAAGGAGCTCAACTTATTTCATCTCTCTCTCTCTCTCTCTCTCTCTCTCTCTCTCTCTCTCTCTCTCTCTCTCTCTCTCAATGATTTTTTGTTTACCACGTAAACAAAGAATGTCAACATAGAAGTTTATTATTTAAAGTATGCTTGAACTCGAAAAGACCATTTAAGTTGATATTTGTGGGCTACAGAAAAACGTGAGGAAACAGCCAGTGTTCAAGGATATAATTTTTTCCATATATATTCTGTAGGCTCAAGGTAATTATAGATTCTGCTCACGTTTCTCCCGACTTTGTTGATAAACAAGCCTCGATTGTTAATGGAGACCACATGGTACAAAAGATATTTTTTCTTCTTTTGGTTTTTCACTGTTATGTACTGCGCCTGTAACGTTGCCTTTACGGACAAGACAAGGACTTGAAACTTTGTAATTCATACTTCTTCCGGTGTGATAAAACCATTAGGAGCCATTATAACCTTCTTTTACATCCAGTCTTTGTTTTATTTTTTACTGTTAAAATTCCCAAGGTCAACCTCTAGGCTTCAACCAATAGTATTTACATACATCTCTCTCTCTCTCTCTCCCGTTAGTTGCCAGCCCAGATGAAGCTAAACTGGTAACTGATAAGAGAGAGAGAGAGAGAGAGAGAGAGAGAGAGAGAGAGAGAGAGAGAGAGAGATGTAAACATTATTAGTTCCATTTTTAACTCCTGAGATACCGAGAAGCGTCGCACAACATAAGACGCTAAAAACGATTTTTAAAAATTTCCATTTCTTGGCAATATTTTAACTTAATTTTTTTCCCCCGAAATCGGTGTATCTTTTTTAAACAAAACAAAATTGCATAAGTACCCCATCTCCATAAAGGCCTGATATAATGTATCAGACTTGAATTCTGATGTCTATTTATTAATTCTTATCATAATAACTCCTATAAATTGAGTACGTCATGTTATTTCTTAGCTCAAAAGGTTGCATAAAGCTTACAAAGAGACATTAAACGAGATATAAAGGCATTTGATCACAAATAAAGGAAACTTTCACCATCTTACGTCTACAGTATGTTTTTTAAAGTTTCAACCATAATGTCTATCTATTTCTATCTAACTATCTATCTATCTGTATATATATATATATATATATATATATATATATATATATATATATATATACACATTATATGTCTAGCCATTTATCTATCTATCTATCTATATATATATATATATATATATATATATATATATATATATATACTGTATATATATATATATATATATATATATATATATATATATATATATATATATATATATATATGTAATGTGTGTTTTAGTGTGTGAGTCTCTGTGTCCGCGTTTGTTCTCTCACACGAAATTTTTTAACAAAGGCTGTCCCAAAAATAATTACCGAATCTCTAATGGAACTGAAATCGGGTGCTCTTTTTTTAAACATATTATCAAAATATGTTTTTAACACTATCTTGCTTTCCAACTAGCCATGCTATCAAGAGTTAAAAAAAACAGTAATGAAAAAGCAATAGTTTTATCGTCCAAATATGCTGATTAGTTCAATGTGCTGTAAAATTGTTAACATATCTGGACCTAAAATCCATTATTATTCATGATAACTCCAAAGCTTTTTACTCCGCTAATGTATGTTGAAAACTTATTCGCTGTAACGAATATTCTAAATTTTTCACGTGACAAATGTACAGCTAATCATAGATTTTACCATACTAAGCAAAATCTTAATCTATATCTTTCTTTTATTAATATATGTATATGTATATATATATATATATATATATATATATATATATATATATATATATATACATACACACACATATATATATATATTCACACAATATTTTTAAGATGAAAGAATTCTGCACTTGTGAAGCATGTAGTTATATATACGGCTAATGTGCTTGTTTCATTAGAGTGTAGAAAATCTAACATTCTTACTAATAAATTTGATCCTAATCTTTTATCATAACGCAATATGGTAATATAGAACTGAAGTAAAATATGCTATATCTCTCAATTATTATGAATAAGTTGTGGCTTATCCGACACTATAGCGTAAGTTAGCTTCATGACTTTATGGGTTGGTCTAAAGTATGTTTACTTTACTCGATATATGGTGCGAAGAAAGTGTTGTTTCATTTTCATAAGAAACGTACACATATACTTCAGTTTTTAGTTTTTTGTAAAAGAAAACTATTGTGCCGGCTTTATCGGTCCGTCCGCACTTTATTCTGTCCGCCCTCAGATCTGAAAAACTACTGAGGCTAGAGGGCTGCAAATTGGTAGGTTGATTACCCACCCTCCAATCATCAAACTTACCAAATTGCAGCCCTCTAGCCTCAGTAGCTTTTATGTTATTTAAGGTCAAAGTTAACTATGATCGTGCGTTTGGCAACTATATAGTGTAGGCCACCACCGGGCCGTGGCTGAACGTTTCATGGTCCGCGGTTCATTCAGCATTACAGGCTATACAGAAAACTCGATGGCGCCGAAAAAACTTCGGCACATTTTTTACTTGTTTTCCTCGCAACGATACCTAACTTTGATAGGTAACTCATTAACACGCGCAAAGTTTATAAAACACGAACACGGCAAGTTGTAGTTTTTGTTACTTGTAGATCCAGTGTACCTTTGTCATTTGTAGTGTTAGGGAAAGGTATAAAAATGTGGCTATGATATTCACATGTAAATGATATACGGGGTAATGAAATGCAAATGCAGACTCATTAAACGAGCTTTCTGTCTAATATTAAATTTCATTGGAAAAGCGTTAAAGAAAAGGACGATTTTAAGGAAGCTGAATTGTTCTCCCCGATGTGGTCGTTGGTTTTCTCCAATCTGTCTCCATTTTGTCAAAAACCAGAGACTTTTTGTTTTTACTCATAACTGATCTCTTTAATAATGGCCATTCGCACTCGGAAACTCAAAACAATGGCTGTTCCTTTCAACGCCAATGGTGACTGATGAAGTGAAAAGTTTTGTAATTAGCGAGAGTTAAATAAAAGGAAGCTGTCAGCCTTACAACGAAGTTGAAGCGAAATAAAAATTCTTTTTTTTTTACCACTACAGGCATGAAAAGTCTAAAAAAGGAAGATCCATTACATCATCAAGCTTTCAAGACAGTCGCAGCCGAGAAGTGGAAAGTTCTTCAAACCCGTAAATGTAATTTTCCCTTGGGAAACTAACCAGAAGAGTTCAGAATGTACCAGGAACCAGGAAAAGAATACATGTCTAGTTCAGATTACATGTCTTACCTGGCCAGCGTAAAGAGACAGGAAATTAAACTTCCGGTATTGAGAATTGGTAGATTGTTCCATCCATGACAGGATGAGATCGGCATGAGTGGAACATCATTGCAGAGATATTGGATTTTTATTTCAATACATGGTTCTGTAATTCAGAAGCAAGCAAAATTAAGCACACGCACACACACACACACATATATATATATATATATATATATATATATATATATATATATATATATATATATATATTGTATATATATATGTATATATATATATATATATATATATATATATATATATATATATATATATATATATATATATATATATAGGCCTATATGCGTGTATGTGAGTGTGTTTGTGTATATTTGTATGAGTTTGCGCGCGTGCGTATGAACAAATTCATAAGGTTCATGTGGATTTGTAGCTGCTATAATTACTTTAAAACAATCAATTTCCTCATACTTTTTAGATATGCTTATTGCTGCAAACAACAACTCACATACTGGGATTAGGATAAGATTAGGTTCGGTTGAGAATATCATGGACCACTGTGGAAGGGGAAAAAGTTTTAGGTTAACCTTCCCTAACTTACCATTATTAGTTCAAATCTCACTGCGGGGAATAGGATATCATGAATCAAATGAAATTCCAGATACAATTTAGTTGACGGATTGTAAAAGCTATGCTGGGATGCGACTGCCACAAGTGGGACATTGCAAAGGAGATGTTTACATTAATTTTTCAGATTCCCAAGGTATAGTAAATTTCATATTAAAAGATATTTACGACTGAATGATTGTCAATATAAAGCAAGTAAAAAATGCGCCGAAGTTTTCTCGGCGCACTCGAGTTTTCTGTACAGCCGCTACAGCGTATAATCAAAGCCACCGAAAATGGATCTACCTTTGCTGTATGAGCCGCGGTCCATGAAACTTTAACCACGGCCGGTGGTGGCCTAAACCATATTGTTGCCAGAAGCACAATTACGGCTAACTTGAACCTTTAAAAAAAATAAAAGCTACTGAGAATAGAAGGCTGCAATTTGGCTTGTTTGATGATTGGAGGGTGGATAATCAACATATCAATTTGCAGCCCTCTAGCCTCAGTAGATATTAAGATCTGAGGGTGGACAGAAAAAATGCAGACAGAAAAAAGTGCCGGCAGAATAAAGTGCGGACGGACAGACAAAGCCAGCACAAGTTTTCTTTTAAACAAAACTAAAAGTTCACGCGTTTCAAAGTGAAAAATTTATATATATATATATATATATATATATATATATATATATATATATATATATATATATATATATATATATATATATATATATGTGTGTGTGTGTGTGTGTGTGTGTGTGTGTATTTATATACCCTAGAATAATAATACACGTGCAAACGCACAAGCGCATAAATGTTTATCCAAGGCTCACCACAGTATCGCGATTTTCTGTTACATTTGACAACTATTTAAATATTTCTTCCTTATGATAAGATAAACTAATTTATCTAATCCCTTCTGACTATAAAAATGTTGTTATAATCTAGAAATATTTTTCAGTGATTTTTTGTAGTCCTGGAAATAATTACCTTTATATATATATATATATATATATATATATATATATATATATATATATATATATATATATATATATATATACATATATATATATATATATATATATATATATATATATATATATATGTATATATATAATGTATATATAATATATATATATATATATATATATATATATATATATATATATATATGTATATGTATATGTATATATATATATATATATATATATATATATATATATATATATATATATATATATATATATATATATATATATATAGGTAATTATTTCCAGGACTACAAAGATTGCTCTTTCCTGTCCATGTATCCATTCATTAATTAGATTTGATATCATTTAATATTAATAGATAATGATTTTCATTGAACAGTAAATATTAATCATTACTTCAACGTTCCTTCATTTTATTTCACTTGGCCCTCTTCTCGTTCCCTTAATTCCATCTTGTTGCATTTCTTATTTTCATTCATCATGTCTAGGCCCAAGGAACGAAAACAACTTTAGAAAACTATAGAATATAGATGGAGTTCAGGAGAGCTCCTCTAAAATAATTTGGTTTCTTCGCCCTATTCCCTTTAATCTCAAGTTCGGAGACTTTCCGAGAACTTCGTTAAGCATAGAAAATCCAATTAACTGGCAGCAGTATCTTGGGAGGGAAATTCAAAACTCGTGTTCGGGATATCGATTTCATCCATAATCACAATGGAAGGAAAAGAAAACTGAAAGAGAGAGAGAGAGAGAGAGAGAGAGAGAGAGAGAGAGAGAGAGAGAGAGAGAGAGAGAGAGAGAGAGAGAGAGAGAGAGAGATGGCCAGCATATGAGGATAAGGGTTTCAATAGTAATTTTTCGGCTGGAGTTAAACTGGAAGAAATTTCTCGTACTGGTCATTAGCTGCCAGACAGACATACAGACAGACACACAGACAGACATATACAAAAGAAGTGGATGGGGTTATTAGTGAAGATTTCAGGCCGGATTAAACTAGGGATTTTTTTGCATTAATTTCCTTCTGATAAGTCCCATCGATCATATTATAATGCTCTTATTGGAGATGGAAGGTTAGGTTGGGGGCCGGGGACGGGTGGGGGAAGGGGGGCGTTGTCTTTGTTATTAACAGGGATTCCAGTAGGAACGGGACTAGATTTAATTCCTGATTTTACTACTTCCGAAAAATATAGATGAAATACTATTGCATCCGTCGTTATTATTAATGCAATTGAGTCGAAATAATCAATGTTGCTGGGACACTTACGTAATACTATTCCTAATTAATGCCGTTGGGATATTATCGCAATTATCATTATATTTACCGTACTATATATATATATATATATATATATATATATATATATATATATATATATATATATATATATATGTATATATATATCTTGTGACTTTTATTACTTATCGTACAGATATAAGAGCAATGAATCTTATCCTCACAAAATATAACAAAGTCTATAAATGAAGGCAAAGTATCATATAAATCCGGTATTATATCATTAGGCTGGATTCACTCTAAAAGAAAATGTGAATTAAAAAAAAAATAACATCCTGTTAATGTGACGATCTTTATCAATTTATTATCATTAACATATCAATGATGAATTCGTTGTAACAGCAAAAGTCAGAGTTCATAGCCTGGATTAGTGCAGCAGTACTAATAGCTGTTGAACTGTCTGATGTTATATTTTTCCTATATATTTATTGGGTTACATTGCCACAATATTTAGCGAAACTTTGTAATGTATTTAAAAAAAAAAGTAATTATTAGTTTAAAAAATCATCCGAATCCTTCATAACTTCCTACTTAATATCTTCCCTCCAGTTTCTTTTAATATTCAACCAATAAGCTATTCTAACTAAGATTGGTAAAGCTGATTAATTTTCTGACAGGAGAACTTGGAATAGTGAGATTCGTATGTCAAGTTTTCAGTCTTTAATCCACCGCCTTCCCCTAATTAAAGGTGGTGAACCTTGTAGAAGTAGGCTTTAATTATTTCCTCTCGAGCTGATAAAATGACGATGATTCACGATAACTCTTCGTTTTTAGTTTTCTGTAAAACAAAACTGTCTGTCCGTCCGCACTTTTTCTGTTCACCCTCAGATCTTAAAAACTATAGAGGCTAGAGGGCTGCAAATTGGTATGTTGATCATCCACTCTCCAATCATCAAACATACCAATTGCAGCCATCTAGCCTCATTAGTTTTTATTTTATTAAAGGTTAAATTTAGTCATGATCGTGCGCCTGGCAACGCTATAGGACAGGCCACCACCGTGCCGTGGTTAAAGTTTCATGGTCCGCGGCTCATACAGCATTAAACGCTGTACAGAAAACTCGATTGCGCAGAAGAAACTTCGTTGCATTTTTTACTTGTTTTTAGTTGTGAGTGAAAAGAAACATTTCATTTCAGCAGGAAGTTCTGAGCATTATTTATTTGTTTATTAGTAAATGCTTATTATTCCAATACTAATCATCATTTGAATTAAATGCTTGTTTAAGATTGGTTGACTGTGATTACGCATTATAGTCCATTCGTAAATAATTATTATGAAAGATTACAAAGGGAGCTGAAAAGATATTGTTGGAATTCCAATGCGATTTGATGGCTCACAAATCAGGCGAAAAATCAACATTAAAAAAAACGTAATTTTGTAAAAGAAAACTACTACTCCTAATGACAAGAAGAAGAGGGTGGCCACTTATTCTAAGGAGTTATTCAAAATGTACATGCATTATGGATAGAATTCAAGACTTATAGATGACTAAAATATTTTACCATAATACAAAAATTATATGGAATATCGATGTAATTTAACTATTGATTGATTAATAGTTCATAGGGCTGGAAAAAATATAAAGAAAGGAACTTATAACATAAACGAGCTTGATGGAGAGCGCTGTCCTGTGCTGGAACCCGACGCTACCCGTCATGTCTCCCCTACCCTCCCGATCCCCTACCTACCCCGTCCCTAACCGAGGCGGACAAGCAGGTTTGCAGGAGGAGGATGGATGTGCCATGTCTCCCCAACCTTCCCGATCCCCGACCTATCCCACCCGCACCCGGGGAGGACAAACAAGAAATATCCACTCAGATTTTATTATCATAGATATTTGTTTAAAAAAAAAGAAAAGTTAATATAGACAAATTTCTCCGGTTATTCATTACCTTTTATTTGTGATATTTAAATCATTCAGGGTTAGAGGAAAGACTACGTAAATAATAAATACATACGCATTAATTCACTCTCTAGGAAACTTCATAGGGAGGATGTGCCATCAGTTTACCTCATGTGGTGCACTGTAGGCATTATTATAGAGTGGTTCCTGTTTCCGTTATTAGCCTTTCACTTTACCTCCATTCACACTTCCTTTCTTCAATCGTGCTGTCCAACCTGTCAAACTATGACTTCTTTGTGTAGCTGGTGAGTTTTCTCCTAGTTAAACCTCTAGTCTTTGTTCTTCATATCCTCTTTTCACTGTCTCAAGCACTGAAATACCGAGGGTGCCCCCAGTGCTTGGCTTCCCAACCTAAAATCCACTACCGAAGGAGTTACTAAATATATATATATATATATATATATATATATATATATATATATATATATATATATATATATGTATATATATATATATATATATACTCATGAAGCTACAAATGTTGTTTAATATCAAATTCAAGCTACCTCGAGAATATCCCCAATGGGGAATGATCACCGAAGGGGAATTTATAAGTGATAAATGGATCGGTACGGCTGGGTCTCGATCCCACGACACAGTTTCCTTCCAACAACTCCAGTCGATGGTCTACCCACTGAGCTATCAAGAGTGGTATAAGCAAATGCCGAATCTGCTGTACCTGTTTACCCGTCGAGAACGGGGAAATTATACTTAGCTTTGGTACGATCCATTTATCACTTATAAATTCCCCTTCGGTGATTATTCCCCATCAGGGATATTCCCGAGGTGGCGTGAATTTGATATGAAACAACATTTGTAGCTTCATGAATGTATATAAATCACGGTGTGATAGAAATTTTATACACACACATATATATATATATATATATATATATATATATATATATATATATATATATATATATATATATATATATATATATATATATATATATATATATATATATATGAATATAAGAAGGCCCATAAAACACTGTTTGAACGTTGCAACCATATATCTCGAGCACTTCCTTCTGTGCTCCTGTTCACTGGTAAAATATGGACAGATGAAATGTTACAGAAGTATATATACAAAGCAAACAGTGTTTTATGGGCCTTCTTATATTCATATTACACTGTGGTATTACAGTAAAAGACATTCATATATATATATATATATATATATATATATATATATATATATATATATATATATAACATAGAAAAAGGAATGGTATACCATTTACAGCAGAGAGAGGTCATTTTCCACAGATGCGATCAAGTTATTATTTTGTTACGGAGCTTGTCATATATATTCATCATAAATTAGAACTCGCTTACAGATGTAACAACTCAGTTATGCAGACTAATGTCATAATGTAACTGTACCAGAATTATGATAAGCTGATATATTAAGCACTAGCTAATTTATTGGATGCATTGAAACGTCATAAATTTGATTATGTAAACAATTCCTAATCAATCATTTTTTGCAACTTCTTAGCATATGGTACACCCACATTTAAAAAGACGGTTGGGTAATTAGGAGCTATGTGGCATCACAACTCGAAGGTTCTCAGACTTCGTATCTTTATTGAACCTTAATGATAAATTCAGACTGACTGAAACATAAACTAAATGAAAATAAAATATTAATCATCAGCATATTTAACTTCCTTTGGTGTATGTCTTGAAAATTCTACTAGATGACAAGTGTTTTGAAAGAACTTATTTTTAATTATTTTTTAATCTCATTTTTAAGCCTTTTACAATAAAATTTTAACGGATTTTACTGTTTTCCAACGCAACGTTATTTCTGTCTCTCGATATTTAACTCAAACATTTATTCTGTGTACTGTATCTTTTTGAACCTTTTTTTTTTCCTTATATTTTACCCGTATTCGACATATTTTTTGGTCATCTTTTACTTAACTTCCTTTAATTTAATCTAAAACTTTGTTTAGGATAAAAATAATGATTCTTACAATGCTCAAATCACGACCTTTAAACGAACACTGACTCACTCCCCAACACTGGTAACCTAGAATAGTCCTAATAAACATGATATTGAATTGAAATGTATGAAAACAAACAACTACATTCACGAAACTTATCACAACATAACTATCTTTAAGAGTAGTAAAAACAATAAGAATTCAAATCAAATGAATATTTACAATCCGTGATTACATTTAAAGAAGAAAAATATTAACTAACTGTAAAGTTTGTTGCATACATACCCTTATTTGATGTCCAAAAATGAAAGCAGGAAAAAACGTTCACTGCAACTCAAAAAATAGATGTATTCAAAAATTACCTGCAATGAAAAAATTATGCAATTAAATGAAAATTTTAAGAAAAATGTACGTTAGATGAAATACAAAATTTACGATTTAGGAATAATTCTTTATAATGGTCACTAGGTTTTATACAATAAGTTTTATCAACAAAAATTTTAAAAAATATCAAACGAGGTACAATTATTAGAGAATTGTGGAAAAGTATGGGTTCTGAAGATTAAAAATATCATATTTTCTTGTTCAGAGGAAAAGCCTATGTTTCACAAAATATTAGGCTGATAAAGGGGATTTTGCTAACGAAATATTTTTACGCAGACAGGCAGAAAAACATACGGTTCCGCACGCACGAACACATACAAATACACAGACAATCAAACACACACACACACACACACACACACACACACATATATATATATATATATATATATATATATATATATATATATATATATATATATATATATATACATATACATTCGTATATAACGCACTGTTGTTTTTAATGATGCTGTTCATTATATAGAGCAACAAAATAAGTCAATATTTTCAAATTAACTTTATTTAGGAATATCTGAAACTCAAAGGACAAAATACGTGATAAGTGGAGTTACCCTGGTCAAGATTTGTAGCTCTTCTATCTTAGGGTGGTACTTGGGTAACCATAACTTATCCTTTATCAAAGCACGTTATAATTGTTTTCATCCTTTCTGTAGTTCCTCACTGGAAGGTTCGGTACCGTTCTCACTAGCAATCTGCTGACTCCGCGTTCGATTCTCCGACCGGCCAATGAAGAATGAGAGGAATTTATTTCTGGTGATAGAAATTAATTTCTCGCTATAATGTGGTTCGGATTCCAAAATAAGCTGTAGGTCCCGATGTTAGGTAACCAATTGGTTCTTAGCCACGTAAAATAAATCTAATCCTTTGGGCCAGCCCTAGGAGAGCTGTTAATCAGCTCAGTGGTCTGGTTAAACTAAGGTATACTTAACTTCATCCCTTCTATACATAATTCTGCTAAACTTAAGTTCTTTACCTACAGTAAAAATCAACCTCATCTTGTTGGCTCATAGGCAAAGATTTTAACACGTGATCATGTACCATGTTGACTCATGCCGTCATTTCAAATACTAAGTTATGCATAACCCATAATAAAAAAAAAAAAACTATATCAATTGACTAACCCACACTCAGAGATAATTTTTATGTGATAAATACATCTACTGAGCTCAGAATATGCAACTTTCTTATTTAGGACTAAAGTATACAGTTGATGGAAGCGACTTTAAGCACAAAGCCATAGCAAGAGATGTACCATGATTCCGGCCTTGTTGTACCTAATTCTGCTGAATTCAAGTATTGTACTTCAACTCAAACTGAACCTAACCGTATCTGAGTACTATGTTTATACGTAGTGAAAACATGCATCCATACACACACACACACACATGCACACTCACACACACACACACACATATATATATATATATATATATATATATATATATATATATATATATATATATATATTGTCACAAATGTATGCTGCTCTCGTCTCTATGTTCTCTTACCGTAAGATAAAAAGTACCATCCACTAAAGAGGGGTACCCCATATCCAATGGGACTGACAGCGAAGGGGTAGTTTTTGAATGTAGTCTGGAGAAGGGTCAAGTCAGGTAGTGGGATTAAGGGATTCCTTGGGAAATAGGCATAATAGTAGTCACTCTATATCCTTGTCCTAAGACCTCCATCACTGTGCCCTCTTCTGCTGATTCTTAATTGTTTTCCAGGACTGCTGGGCAACTGCGCCTTGTTTATCGCCACGTCAGTGGCTTGAGGGCTTATAGGAAAAACAACATCCAAAAATTGGTCGAGAGAAGTCTGTTCCTGCTCAGCCTTCCTGCACACAGGCATAACCCCGGCCTGCCACGTCCTGAATCTCGGGCCGTATCTTTGGTCTAGGCAATCTGCCACACTGCTAAACAGGGTCACAAGCAACCCGGACTACAAGCAGTCCCTTCATTGCTAACGGAAGACCGTGGATCATCTAGTCACCCTTGCAACAGTGCACTTGCAATCTGGATTACCTGGTAAGTCTGGAATTAGCAATTGAGTACCATTATCCTTTTTCTCTCACTAAACCTCTCGTTTCCGTTTTCACAAAATTCCTCCCCCAAAGTAAATCCCTTGCTTATATTTATGAAGTACTAGTGTGTAGATTCCCCATAGGAATTAAGTTACTGATGAGAGCACATGACACCTCCATGGTGATAGATTTATGCAAGTGAGAGAATCTTCCATGCATGGACTCTTATCTGGAAAATCTATTTCCAGAACTGTTATCTTGACCCCTCGTGCTTCTGCTACTGGCCTGCCTGTGAGAAGTTACCTTCGAAGACACTTAATTCAACCTTGCTACAAGCAAGCTACCTGCTTCTGCGCAACTGTTTGCAAGATAGAGACTTTGTATTCACGAGCCAAGGGCTCCTGTTTAAGTTATGAATGTGTAAATATTTAACTTCTTTCTGAAAACCAGTAACTAAATTTGTCTTAATTTTAGCGTTGTATTTCTCTTGCTGGATTGCATACCAGCCATGATTTATTTCCCTTGCCTGAACTGTGTGAAATAAAGTAATTTAATGTAACCGCGGCTTTCGTAGCAACCCTGCTTTTTATCTCGGTCATAAAAAAGCTGGGTTGACTAGTGTATTGCATCTTTTATTACATATTTGGTTTTGGGCAATTGGCCCTTAAGGTCAAAATCACATCCAATAGACAAATATATACATATATATATATATATATATATATATATATATATATATATATATATATATATACAATCAGAAAGCTACAAACGTCCTTTAATATCCAATTCACTCTACCTCAGAAGTAATATATTTTCATATATGTTACCGAAGGGGAATTTTTTAGTTGATAATAAGTCCACCGTCCCGTGGGGTCGAACCAGCGACGGACGAGGAATCAGGACTACAGTGACACACTAACGCTGTCGGGATCGAACCAGCGACGGACGAGGAATCAGGACTACAGTGACACACTAACGCTGTCGGCCCCACGGGACGGTGGACTTATTATCAACTAAAAAATTCCCCTTCGGTAACATATATGAAAATATATTACTTCCGAGGTAGAGTGAATTGGATATTAAAGGACGTTTGTAGCTTTCTGATTGTATATGAATCACGGTGATGTGATAAATATATAGAAGAAAGAAACCCTAATTTAGAATACTTTAAAAGGAAACAGCTTACCCTACCTTCAGCTACCATACCGTAGCTATTTGGAATCTGTTATTCTGAATGACATTCGCACTGTAATTTGTCAACGCAAAGTTATATTTCATTTTAGGGTAAAATGTCGAATTATAGAGTACCTAAAGCAAGAGGCTAAAATAATGATATTTATGATCATGAAGGGTTCCTTCCACTAACTTTCTCTAAGAACGTTAAATATAAATGAAAAATCGATCAAAATAATTTATCTTTGGGTCAAGAAGGGTTGGAAGGCTGGGCAACATAGATGAGACGAGGACGAGATAAAAGAAGAGGATCGTTAACTAGATGGAACAGTTTTTTGAGGGTGTATGGTTGCAGAAGTTAACATGGAATAATGACATTTGTGGTTTTGCTGTACAGATCAGAAGGTTTTAGAGTAACCACAATAAGAAATCCAGAATGTCATGTTTAGATAAAACGACAAAGGTAACTGAAAACAAGGGCGTCAATACCAAAGGATATAAACCCAAGGAAGATATAAGTAAATTATGCAGTGTGTAGAGGGAACAGCAGACTACTAAAGAGCTACTGCATAATTAGCTAAAATCCGTTTCACCTTCTAACAGTTCAATGATCAAACGTCCTCCCGTTTTACTACATCCTTAAAGAGTTTTTTCCCATTATGATTAGCCTTTATTTAATTCTGAGTTCCAGATGTTTTCCATTTTCTCTGCTTCTACTAACCATCTATTTTTTCACCACTGTATTTTTTCATCGATTTCCAGTGACAGTACGTTTATTTGTCTGTACTTCTATGTTAGCGCGTGTATTTTTCCGAGTTTGTTTCGATTTATTGGTCATAAAGGCATCTCCGTTTTGTTACCAACATCTCTATGCTCACCTCTGGAAAGGAGTCATTCTCTCCCTCACACCTGAAACATACACATTACCAATTATGATTCTGTCAGCAGTTTCCATTTCGGAAAACCGAACGAAGAATGTCAGTGCGTTGTCTTTCTCTACGCGTTGTTATAAAAATGGTACTCATTCTCTTGCGGCTATTGTCGATGTCTATTTGTTTGTCTATCATTTTCGTCTGTTCCTCCGTCTCTTTGTCTCCTCACTCGTCAGTTTGTATTTCCGCCTGTCTCTCTTCCTACAGTTTTCAGTTACCCCCTTCGGACGGTCTGTCTATGCAGAGGTCTCTTTGTAGTGGCAGCTATCAATAGCTCTCTTTCTCTCTCTCTCTCTCTCTGCCTGTTATGCTTTAATTTCGCCGGCCGGTCTGTCTACCTGTCTTTTGTTTTTTTCACGAGCACTCCACTGTCACCCCACCTGACTCTGTGTCTTCGGACTTCTCACCAAAACTTAGCGTCCTTAATTGGCTTCATTTGCATGACATGCATATCTTAATGGCGTTTCGGACAGGCTGGTCGGGAAAAGGAAATATTCAATTATTATGCTTAGGCTCTTTCTGAATATTAGTATTAGGCTGCTGCTGCTTTTGTTGTTGTCTTTTTGTTTTGATATTTTCAGTGCGTATATGCAAATGAGATATTCGCACGGCCTTGAATGTATAAAGGGAACATGGAAGTTTACTCAGAAAAATAACAGTGGATAGGCATGGGATAAAGGAATAACGACAAAGAGAATCATAGATGTGTTTGATGCAAATAACAAAAATCAAGTTAAATTCTGTTGACCATGTCAATATACAATAGTCTCTCTCTCTCTCTCTCTCTCTCTCTATGCACTTGCGGAGGATGAATGTAAACAACTTCATGAAACAGTTGCTTCTCCTGGTATAATGTATGGTATGACTGAGATACCTAGTAATATAAACCACGTAAATCCATAATTCATTGTATTACCCAATTCCCAAAAATGAAGATAGTTTGAGAAAGTACAGTCACTTTTTTTTTATTACGTAGAATATCAGTAATTTTTCGTAAACTTCAGTCATGAGTAAGTTTGGCAGAAAATCTCCCTATATTCAATAGCGTCATTCTTATAAAGGAAGATATGATCAGAATACAAGATACAATGCGGAATCTATCAACGAACTCGGTAACTGGTACCTGCAACAGATCGAAAGTCTATGCAAGGGGAACTGTCAGCTGCCTTTGTTAAAATTTTTAGTTGTCTGTAAAAGAAAGCTATTGTGCCGGCTTTGTCTGTCCGTCCGCACTTTGTTCTGTTAGCACTTTTTTCTGTCCGCAGTTTTTTCTGTCCGACCTCAGATCTTAAAAACTACTGATGTTAGAGACTGCAAATTGCTATGTTGATCATCCACCCTCCAACCATCAAACACACCAAATTGCAACTTATTTAAGGTTATTGTCAGCCTTAATCGTGCTTTCGGCAACGATATAGGATAGGCCACCGCAGGTAAAGATTCATGGGCAGCGGTTCATACAGCATTATACTGAGCCTACCGAAAGATAGATCTGTTTTCGGTGGCCTTGATTTATACGCTGTAGCGGCTGTACAGAAAACTCGATTACGCTGAAGAAACTTCGGCGCATTTTTTCACTTGTTAATTTATATGTTATCACGACAACCAATGGTCCTTAAGTGTCCCAAACGATTCAGACCTTTAAGATGCAAAGTTTTGCTGATGATACTTTCAAGATTTTCGAAAAAAAGAGCATATTATTCATCACACCGTAAAAAAAAAATTACCATGGAAAGAGAAGCCAATAAAGCAGAATATACTGTCTCTTGATATATTGATAAAACAAGCGAAATCTGAAGTAAACATGTTTAAACATAGAAACCTAACCTTCACAGGATTTCTATCGAAATTTCTAACTGTTGTTACAAATATATCACCACACTTGAACATCGAGCATTTAATTTGTACTCCACTGCTTCTTTAATCTTTTAGATAAATAGTTTCAGCATTTTTATAACTGCGTATGTCAATATTTTAATAATGAATAGATATGAAATAAAGAAAAGAGAATCCTAACAGCAAAAT
The DNA here is from genome assembly GCA_039081455.1 of Macrobrachium rosenbergii. Lineage (NCBI taxonomy): Eukaryota > Metazoa > Arthropoda > Malacostraca > Decapoda > Palaemonidae > Macrobrachium > Macrobrachium rosenbergii. Next base: position 24,326 of record JANJGK010005351.1, read on the forward strand.
ACAATAACCTAGCTCTCCGTATATCAAACGTTATGTAAAGAATTGAAAGAACTGATCAATATTTCCCTCTGAGAGACTGCCGATTGGTCTGCGTTCATTGATTATTTACGAATTCACTCGTTCTAATCACAAAATTTGTACTAATGATAGTGAGGATCTCCCTTTAAAACCTCGAAGGAAGGTAGCTTCCATATAACGTAACATACAATATATATATATATATATATTTTTATTTTAACTTTTTTTATTTCAACACTTTACTTAAACTTTCCGGTAATGTTTTACCTCCATTCTTTATTCTGGTTTTCAGATTTTGAAAATGACACTATAGGATTGCCGGAACGTCCAAATTAAAACAAGAAGAAATATAGGTTTGATATCTCTGGTCCTGCTCTCTCTCTCTCTCTCTCTCTCTCTCTCTCTCTCTCTCTCTCTCTCTCTCTCTATATATATATATATATATATATATATATATATATATATATATATATATATATATAATATATACATATATATATATATATATATATATATATATATATATATATATATAATATATATACATATATATATATATATATATATATATATATATATATATATATATATATATATATATATATATATATATATATTTTTTCATTGGAAAAAGCTTATCATGTAATCTAATGTAGGTTATTTATGGCAAGAATCAATGAAATAAGAACAAAAGCGAAAAACGGGTGAATAAGCAAACTCAATTCTAGGGTGAACCAACTTTTAAATTTATATTACATTTAATTGTCCTAAGAGTTTTGTTAAGCTTCCCAGTGAAGACCCTGATATCCAAAACAGAGAGTGAAGGAATGAACTCACCTTTCATAGATTTTAACGAAACTTGTTAGAATCAAATTCAACGTTTTATTCCCTTTATCATAACTAGAAATAATATAGATTTAAGCCTGGAAACATTTGCAATGTACGCATGATCATGCAAATCCCTATTCAGTAAAAAATTAAATCGTCCTTACCAGTAAGTCTTGAATTCACCGGAAGGGCATTTTAAATTTTGTTGGAAAATGGCTTCGAGAGATTTTTTCAATAGTTATGATTATTATTCTTAGATAGGTTCGCTCGGCTGTCACATGACAAATCAAGTCTGTTGTTCATCTAAATGAAACATTTAGAACAGAATCAATTCCCTCTATATCTATGCCCTTTTGATGTATCTGGTTATATTCTGAATCTATGGGAAAACGACAAACTCTACGTCGTGTGAGAGCATAACGGCCACGAAAAACACTGCGTGCCAATGTATGAGAAAAGACACCCTCGACAGAAAGAAAAGTAATTCTAAGTATTAGCTCCGCGCCTGTTTTTATCTTGGAAACTGGTTTTTTCTACACTTTTAGGGCTTCTGATACTGTCGGTGTATTTGTTTGTTGTCGGCCAAATGGAATGTCCCTTCGCCTTGTTTAGTACTGGCCCCGGGCGGGTTGGGGTGGTACCCATGCGTTAATAAGTTATTACAATTGCCGGACGGGATATGCACCGTTCGAAACAGACGTACCCTCGCTCTGTCTTGTGAAGATCGCGTATGGAAAACCCCTTGTTGGATGGACTTCAGCGGTTAATTACAGGTTAATTACATTCGTGCGACAAAAATTGAAGGTAAATCCATAATTAGCAACCAAAAAACTGAAGAAAAAGTCAAGTTAGAAGGAAATCGCCGCCGCGGAGCTACTACTTAGATCTACCGAAAGAAAAGCTCCATATAATTTCTAAATTAATTTTAGAATTACTCCCATAATTAAACTTAGCAAACCATTGATACGAACACTGGAGGAATACAGAAAACCAAACAACCAAACGCAATTTTCCAAATGACAGACTATCTCGGGGTCCTTTAGCGAAGACAACCTTCATCCCGGTTCTATGAAATACGAATTGACAGCTTAGTTTCCGATAGGCTTAGGCTAAATCCCATCTCTGCCTCGCCCGGCACGGAATGGCAGATATGATTGCCACACCTGGGAATTTTACAGCCGACGGATTCAAAATGGGAAGGGTGTGTTATTGGGAATTTCAGATATATGAGTTCAGTTTGGTTCTACGCATAGAAACAAGTGACTAGGTTCAACTGTCAGTTCACCGTCCGTGGCATATTACTGAGAAATAGTTAGAAATTGAGTATAAAGAACACATTTCACTGTTTTAAAAATGATAGAGATTTTCTCCTTTCACGATGATCTGTGGATACTTATAAAGATATAAATATAAATAAATATGAGAAAACCCATCCGTTGATCAAAATTAGCATGTAAACAATTTATTTGAAAATTGTAAACATTAAAACCATGTAGCATCCCTAAGAAGGGAATGAAAAATAGTAATTTTTCCCTATTTTTCATGGAGTCCATCATAGACATTTAGGTTCTTCCCAGGAGAGAAAATGAAAGAGCTGCATCCTTTGGGGACATTTGAATTATTAGGAAACTGAATTTCTGGAGCCAGGTCAGAGAAAGGATATTAGCTAGTCCATCTCAAAGGATATACTAAAAGTAAGAGGTTAACACATTTTTGGGCCAAATATACATACATACATACATACATACATATATACATACACATATATATAATTATATATATATATATATATATATATATATATATATATATATATATATATATATATATATATATATGTGTGTGTGTGTGTGTGTGTGTGTGTGTGTGAAGATAAAAAGGCCCATAAAACACTATTTGAACGTTGCAACCATATATTTCGGGCACTTCCTTCTGTGCCCCTTTTCACTGGAAAAATATGGACAGATGAAATGTTACAAGGGTATATATACAAAGCATATATAGGTGTGGCATTAAGTCTCCGATGGTATGCAGGTGACCGTTTCCTAAGAAGGAGGAGAGTAAGCTGTTCCCTAGTCGTTTTCGGAGACTTAATGCCACACCTATATATGCTTTGTACATATACCCTTGTAACATTTCATCTGTCCATATTTTTCCAGTGAACAGGGGCACAGAAGGCAGTGCCCGAAATATATGTTTGCAACGTTCAAATAGTGTTTTATGGGCCTTTTTATCTTCATATTATACTGTAGTATTACAGTAAAAGACATTCACATACATATGTATATTTATATATGTGTGTATATATATATATATATATATATATATATATATATATAGATATATATATATATATATATATATATATATATATATATATATATATATATATATATATATATATGATTATTATCACTTTTGTACATGATTCATTTATCACACATTACCCGTTTCTTATTTTTCACCTGTGGTAATGTGTGATATATATATATATATATATATATATATATATATATATATATATGTATATATATATATATATATATATATATATATATATATATATATATATATATATATATATATATATATACTCGTATATATATATATATATATATATATATATATATATATATATATATATATATATATATATATATATATATATATATATATATATATATAATTGATATTACGGTCCTTGCATTATTTTTTCTGAATAATATCCGTATATTACAGCAGCCAATAGGCATGATCATCGTAATCCTCTTAATTCAGGTAATACCTCCGCATTTCAATTTTTTCTTAACCTTGTAACTGACAAAGGTCTTCTTCGACACACTAGAAGCTTAGTAATCGTTTTATTCCAAGAGAACTTCCAAAGGAAAGGACCTTCCTTTCCGAAGAATATATATGAAATGCAAATGAAGCCATTTGTGGACGTAAAATTTTGGCAAGCAATCCGAAGACACAGGCCACATATCATATGACAGTTAGTCGGTTACGAAAACATCGGAGACAGAGGTAGCTAGACCATTAAGCTAAGGGTAAGAGTAGCCACGGATATATTGACAGCACTAGTAAAAATACAAAAATATATAAAAAAATAACCTGTCTCGGCAGACAGACACACATGGATTGAATTGAATATAGAATTTAGGCCAAAGGCCAAGCACTGGTACCAATGAGGTCAGTCACAGCTGGAACGGAAATTGACAGTAAAAGTTTGAAAGGCGTAACAGAAGGAAAACCTGGCAAGTGCACTATGAATCAATTGTTAGGAGAGAGGGGAAAGTAAGATGGAAGAAAGAGAATGTGGAAGGAGTTACAGTAAAAGGAAATAAAGGGGTTGCAGCTGGGGGCCGAAGGCACGCTGCGACAGACAGACGAAGAAAAAGATGGACAGACAGACAGATATTGACGGCTGCAGCGACGGAATGCGCGACACATGCATAAAAAGACTAAAGGAAAGAAAATATGCACACGTTGAGTCTATTTCTGTTTGGTTTCAAGCAAAAATAAATGCCGCCGACAAGTTTTTGAATTCTAAATTATACGTTACAACCAGTATAACAAGAAAAGACCAGGGGAATAAAGCTGGTTACAAAGATATAAACTCAAGGGAACCCGAAGTACAGAACACATACATAGTATAAAAAATGGTGAAAAGAAAAAGATGGAACGTTTGCAACTCAAAAGAAAAGGAAGAGAGTGATCGTGGAGAAGAAGAAAAAATTTTAAGTAGGCAGTAAAAAAGATACTTAAACTCTCTGTGGGTAAAATGATCTCTCTCTCTCTCTCTCTCTCTCTCTCTCTCTCTCTCTCTCTCTCTCTCTCTCTCTCTCTCTGTACTGAAGTGTATATTTATATATGCACTGAATATATATTCGGCGATATTTTCCTTTTAAGAAAACTTTTATTAATCATATTTCAAAATAAAACTATTTATTATTTGGTATTGCTGAGAGTCATAAAGTTACCTTCTTTACTCCTTGAATTATGCATCTCACAGCTCATTAGCAGTTTTGAAAATGTTTCAGATTTTCGACGTGGTAGTCATTTAAGATTAAAAAAATATGTGAAGTTAATAGTTCAGAGTATAAATAACGACTAACTAATCATGATGACCTGTGAAATGCAATAAAGCAGTCCACCAATGCATGGAAACTTAGACGGCAATTAACTGTGCACAGAAACACAGGAGCCATCTTTCAACACCACGCAGGCAAGCACGACAAAAAACCACCAAGAACTGATAGACAACACTAGAATGAAATACAAATGCAATACATATCGGGACATGACAACAACAGAAGCTGTGTGTACAACAACAAACAAGCCCACGCTAAACGTTCAGATGGAAGGAGATAGGGCCCTACCCTCTCACCGACCCAGGGACACGCGACAGGGTCTCGGTCATCGCCAAAACAAGCCCCGCCCAAACACCACAGACGAAGAAATTAATAATTTTATTAGCAATATAAGAAGTAGAAGTAGAGTGTCAAGCTAATACAATAATGTAGTTAACCTATGTAATAACATATTATGTCAATATAATGTGAATAATTATCCACCCTCTAGAAAATTAAGCATTGTAATAAAAGTAACAGCAACCGCCCCCCAAACCCAAACTGCTGTCCTCTTGGAGCTATAAATTGAATGGAGGATGTTATTGTGCCTTAGTTCTTGCTTGACAAAGCCTGCGACACATCCGAAACGGACCGTAGCAAGTGAAATAAATGGAAACCACACCCCGACTGTGTGTCTTTATCCAGAATTTTGAAGAAAGACTGAAAGCAGAAGTTAGAAAATATGAAAAAGTCAGTATTAAAGAAGCCAAAGACACAAGGGCAATCTCCTGCAACAAAAATTGTGAAAGGAGAAACTCTGCCCCAAAATATAAAGAACAGTGGTAGGCAGAGACGTCCCAGGAAGGAGATATAAGATATTCTCCGACAGAGAACTGAAGACGTCACCAACAAATTAAAAACATTGAAACAAAAGAGGGATAGATGGGAGACTATAAGCAACCTCGCACATGAACAACAACAACAACAACAGCATATATATATATATATATATATATATATATATATATATATATATATATATATATATATATATGTGTGTGTGTGTGTGTGTGTGTGTGTGTGTGTGTGTGTGTGCATGCATGTATGTATGTATCATTGCCACCAGGAAAATTAAAGACTTAGTGTAAATCCTGAACGGCTTCGGCTTTATTTCTAAGCCATTGGCGAAGGAATGAGACATTGTGGTAGAAATTATATATGCGAGGCGGGCAGTAAAAAACATCATGCAGACCACTGGACAACATGATTCCACACCAGGCAGGTTCCAGGGGGTGAAACCATATATTATTCATTTGTCCTCGAAGTCAGAACTCTGTTTAATAATGTATTTGTCCTTTTTCTATCCAGATCTACTACCTTCTTTAAAATTTAAAAATTTTAAGTATTTTAGTGGGAATTAATGGATCACGTTTATAATTGCCTCGACTAAAATTAAAATTCTTCAAAAGCTTTCTTTTATAAACTAAACTCTATTTCCTCTGAAAAATGCACTGGGAAGAAACATCATTAAGTAGAGTTTTATAAAAGAAAGAATATAAATATCAACAAAGGCAATTATATATATCATTCACTAATTTAGAAATCAGCATGTAAAACGATCAGTTTTTTATGGAAGGTACTAAATCTTGATGGAAAAGGATAAATTGAGTGTGTGTTTCCAACTCCTTGCACTTTTCCCACTTGTATGTATTTTACGATGCAACTGACGACAGGAAACTTCGCAGAGAAATCTTCCTGTAGGTGACGTTAAAAAATTGCAAAATAGAGAATTAGTCCTTCCATGAGAATTCAACAATAAAGTATGGCGGTGGAAAACTGATTCTTCTCTCTTGGAAATGGTGGCAGAATTTGTAAGGACAATGGTTTTCAAATGGCTGATCAACTCCACATCTGTAAAGTACTTGTTGTTTAAAGTCCTCTCACAGTGAAGCTGAAAATATTTTTCCTTTTGAGTGGCCAGGTAAAAGGACAATTTTCTTTCACTTATTGTTAAGAGTTGGCATTTGTGACAAAAAGCCTTTTTAAGCTTGTTGAAAATTCTGGGCTTCTCATAAGATATAATTCCTCAGTTTTCTTTGCAAGTTAAAGGGTCTTATTGTTTTATATATATATATATATATATATATATATATATATATATATATATATATATATATATATATATATATATATATATATATATATATATATATATATATATATATATATATATATATATATATATATATATATATATATATATATATAGAAATCATCAACACACAATCACGTGTGGAACAGAAATAAATTTCTGACTCACGTCGGGATCGAACCCAGGTCTCTCAGGTGGAAAGCAAGGGCGTTACCCACTGGGCCATACAAGTCTAAAAGAAGTTGGAACCTGAGAGCAACTGCACCCAAGGAATTACCTGGGCAAGCTAACTGCTTGCATACCAGCGAGTTTTCCCCAACTTCCCGACTCAGCAATGACCCAATAGACAACATTTCATTCGAATTATCCCTTCTGAGTGAATAAGATAGAAATCATCAACACACAATCACGTGTGGAACAGAAATAAATTTCTGACTCACGTCGGGATCGAACCCAGGTCTCTCTTTTAGACTTGTATGGCCCAGTGGGTAACGCCCTTGCTTTCCACCTGAGAGACCTGGGTTCGATCCCGACGTGAGTCAGAAATTTATTTCTGTTCCACACGTGATTGTGTGTTGATGATTTCTATCTTATTCACTCAGAAGGGATAATTCGAATGAAATGTTGTCTATTGGGTCATTGCTGAGTCGGGAAGTTGGGGAAAACTCGCTGGTATGCAAGCAGTTAGCTTGCCCAGGTAATTCCTTGGGTGCAGTTGCTCTCAGGTTCCAACTTCTTTTAGACTTGTATGGCCCAGTGGGTAACGCCCTTGCTTTCCACCTGAGAGACCTGGGTTCGATCCCGACGTGAGTCAGAAATTTATTTCTGTTCCACATGTGATTGTGTGTTGATGATTTCTATCTTATTCACTCAGAAGGGATAATTCGAATGAAATGTTGTCTATTGGGTCATTGCTGAGTCGGGAAGTTGGGGAAAACTCGCTGGTATGCAAGCAGTTAGCTTGCCCAGGTAATTCCTTGGGTGCAGTTGCTCTCAGGTTCCAACTTCTTTTAGACTTGTATGGCCCAGTGGGTAACGCCCTTGCTTTCCACCTGAGAGACCTGGGTTCGATCCCGACGTGAGTCAGAAATTTATTTCTGTTCCACACGTGATTGTGTGTTGATGATTTCTATCTTATTCACTCAGAAGGGATAATTCGAATGAAATGTTGTCTATTGGGTCATTGCTGAGTCGGGAAGTTGGGGAAAACTCGCTGGTATGCAAGCAGTTAGCTTGCCCAGGTAATTCCTTGGGTGCAGTTGCTCTCAGGTTCCAACTTCTTTTAGACTTGTATGGCCCAGTGGGTAACGCCCTTGCTTTCCACCTGAGAGACCTGGGTTCGATCCCGACGTGAGTCAGAAATTTATTTCTGTTCCACACGTGATTGTGTGTTGATGATTTCTATCTTATTCACTCAGAAGGGATAATTCGAATGAAATGTTGTCTATTGGGTCATTGCTGAGTCGGGAAGTTGGGGAAAACTCGCTGGTATGCAAGCAGTTAGCTTGCCCAGGTAATTCCTTGGGTGCAGTTGCTCTCAGGTTCCGACTTCTTTTAGACTTGTATGGCCCAGTGGGTAACGCCCTTGCTTTCCACCTGAGAGACCTGGGTTCGATCCCGACGTGAGTCAGAAATTTATTTCTGTTCCACACGTGATTGTGTGTTGATGATTTCTATCTTATTCACTCAGAAGGGATAATTCGAATGAAATGTTGTCTATTGGGTCATTGCTGAGTCGGGAAGTTGGGGAAAACTCGCTGGTATGCAAGCAGTTAGCTTGCCCAGGTAATTCCTTGGGTGCAGTTGCTCTCAGGTTCCGACTTCTTTTAGACTTGTATGGCCCAGTGGGTAACGCCCTTGCTTTCCACCTGAGAGACCTGGGTTCGATCCCGACGTGAGTCAGAAATTTATTTCTGTTCCACACGTGATTGTGTGTTGATGATTTCTATCTTATTCACTCAGAAGGGATAATTCGAATGAAATGTTGTCTATTGGGTCATTGCTGAGTCGGGAAGTTGGGGAAAACTCGCTGGTATGCAAGCAGTTAGCTTGCCCAGGTAATTCCTTGGGTGCAGTTGCTCTCAGGTTCCGACTTCTTTTAGACTTGTATGGCCCAGTGGGTAACGCCCTTGCTTTCCACCTGAGAGACCTGGGTTCGATCCCGACGTGAGTCAGAAATTTATTTCTGTTCCACACGTGATTGTGTGTTGATGATTTCTATCTTATTCACTCAGAAGGGATAATTCGAATGAAATGTTGTCTATTGGGTCACTGCTGAGTCGGGAAGTTGGGGAAAACTCGCTGGTATGCAAGCAGTTAGCTTGCCCAGGTAATTCTTTGGGTGCAGTTGCTCTCAGGTTCCGACTTCTTTTAGACTTGTATGGCCCAGTGGGTAACGCCCTTGCTTTCCACCTGAGAGACCTGGGTTCGATCCCGACGTGAGTCAGAAATTTATTTCTGTTCCACACGTGATTGTGTGTTGATGATTTCTATCTTATTCACTCAGAAGGGATAATTCGAATGAAATGTTGTCTATTGGGTCATTGCTGAGTCGGGAAGTTGGGGAAAACTCGCTGGTATGCAAGCAGTTAGCTTGCCCAGGTAATTCCTTGGGTGCAGTTGCTCTCAGGTTCCGACTTCTTTTAGACTTGTATGGCCCAGTGGGTAACGCCCTTGCTTTCCACCTGAGAGACCTGGGTTCGATCCCGACGTGAGTCAGAAATTTATTTCTGTTCCACACGTGATTGTGTGTTGATGATTTCTATCTTATTCACTCAGAAGGGATAATTCGAATGAAATGTTGTCTATTGGGTCATTGCTGAGTCGGGAAGTTGGGGAAAACTCGCTGGTATGCAAGCAGTTAGCTTGCCCAGGTAATTCCTTGGGTGCAGTTGCTCTCAGGTTCCGACTTCTTTTAGACTTGTATGGCCCAGTGGGTAACGCCCTTGCTTTCCACCTGAGAGACCTGGGTTCGATCCCGACGTGAGTCAGAAATTTATATATATATATATATGTGTGTGTGTGTGTGTGTGTGTGTGTTTGTATGTATGTTTTTGTTCTTGTGTGTTTATATATACATACATAAAAATGTGTTAGTGAGAGTACATGTAAGTGTGGTAATCAACACGTAATAATAAAATATTTTATTCAAGACTAATGGAAAGCATTTTTCCCAATTTGCTTAAAATGAATGTCGCCCAAACCAGTGAAGGAATGAAATCTTAATTCATGTGGTCTTCCTGCATTGCACAGGCATTGCAAAACATACTTCAACATAAACTTACAATTTATTGAAATTTTAATTCATATATTATATAAACCTTCTGAATAAAACCTTAAATGATATGATATACAGTACATAAGGCGTCGCCTTCCCCTAGTTTACAAACTAGTGTAAAGGCTACTTTTGGCTTTTAACATGATTTAATTGCCATCCCTGTAGTTTAATGGGTCAGACGATCACGTGACCCCCTAAACTGTTACTCGAAACTGGTTTGGTCCAGTTATTTATTCTGAAAAGGATACTACTAGGGCCATCTATGATCACTTTTAGGAAACCGAGCTCTCAAAACAGAAACTATGGTTACTTCGACAAAATTCAAACTAACATTTGTATATGCCTAGAGTCAATGACTTTTAAGAAATATAGTTGTGTTATGCAAAAATTTATACGTAATTAATAAGGATTTAAAACAAAACTTATACTAAATAATTCTCAAAGTTAGTTTATGTTATGACAAATAAGCCGGAATGTAGATGCGCGCGCATCCAGTTTGACCAACAGAATATGCAATATACAACCATCTATCTCTAACAGATATATGTCAATCCTTCGGTACTGTTATAGAAGTAATTATTATATGTTTTTATCTTATTTTCACTCTTCATAAAAGACTTTGTAGAGTATATTTCAACCCACTCCCGCGCCTTAAAGTCTGTCAAGGTTTGTGCAAATGGTTCCCAAGGTCACCTTGGGAAAATTGCCGTTCCTGAAAGTTTTCGCTTGACCAAATATTTACAGAAAACAACCATTGAGTACTCCATAGGACGCATTGCATTCAATGTATAACTTCGTGCCATCATGTATTATACTTTTTGTATAATTTTATACAGTATTCATACATAATTAAAGCGTAATAAATCAATTTGTAGATGACAAACATCGAAACTGTCCCAGGATTACCAATGGCAACTTTACGAATAAGGTTTCATTGTACGAAAAACTTGACGGTAATTTCTATAAGACTATGGAGAAACTACTGGCATTTGTAAGTATTATCTTATTAGTTAAAGTTGAATAATGTTTTATAGTGCTGCACAATATTTATATAATTTAAAGGAATTTTACATTGGCTATTCTGAAGGACAGACCCCACAGGTTTTACACATAGCATTTCTTTTAAGATATTCCATTTCCCTAAATATTAGCTAATTCAGGAAACATAGCTCATGCACATTATTTGATTGAATATATGATTGTTTGAAGCTTTCCTCTTTCCTAGTAGCATCTGTGAATAGGTAAAGTTTAGTCCAAAATAAAATTTAAAAGAATCGTTATGTAGACTCAGTGGCCATAGGAAAGTCAGGAATGCCAACTTTTCAAATTGTAATTAGAAAAACTAAAGTCAATAAGGTCTTATTTCTTGAGCTGTTGATCGAACCAGAAATAGTAGAATGGTAACAGTTCCTCTTTTCTTCTTTGATTCGGGATGAGGATAGTTTATTATTAGCTATACTATCTTATCAGAACCTCTTGTTAGGTTGGTCATCCTGCTAACTCAAATGGACAATAGACAATTCGTTCTCAATAATTCTTCCCTCCCAGCCGTCAATTCTAGAGGGAGAAATATTAATTCATTTCAGATATCTTGCTGAGAGAGAGAGAGAGAGAGAGAGAGGAGAGAGAGAGAGAGAGAGAGAGAGAGAGAGAGAGAGAGAGAGAGAGAGAGAGAGACTTTCAAAAATAAAGATCCAGATAGCTGATTACAGGAGTTCATTTTTCGTGGGATTGCACCCCGAAGAAAAATGTATGATAAGCCTTCCTATCCGGTTAAAGATCTCTTGGGTTAATATAGTAGGGTGGTAATTGTCTATTTAAACTCACGAATCCTTGTCATGTCAGAGAGGTTTTTATCATTCCCTTCTGGTCTAATAAAATACAGTATTATTCAGCGGAAACAAACGCGAGATTAAAGCTTACGATGTGATCTCGTAGGCAACATGAAACTGATCAAATTAGCTCTAACAAGCAAAATCGTATTTGATGCACACACACTTTCTTAGACATTCAGGCCCCTATTATTGTGCTGTCAAAAGCGTGTTTTGGTATATATAGGCTATACATTAAACTAAAGGTACGTGATTTTATATGACTTTGCAGATGAGTAAAACCAACAGCATCGTATGGTGCAAAGGATCGCACTGAAATTATACCATGGAATCACAAAAAAAGAAAAAAGACAGTATTCCCTATTAAAAAAATTATAGCAAACATGTTTTTTTTTTTTTTTTTCTTGAAGGGAATGAGGGAATCTGGGCTTAAGCCAGGTTAGAGAAACATAGTAATTACTCCAGGAAAAGACTGGAGTGTCACTCAGCATCAGATATAAAACTGAGCAATGTACAAAAAGGGATTGACGACATACGAAAACATCATATAGGCCTAGACCACCCTTTGGCATCGGATTACCATGAATTATAATATAAAAAAGCCCAGTCAGTAGGACTTGAGACAAAGTAATAATAACTAGGGTTAACCTTGCCATTGTTAAAGTCTAACATAAGCAGTGGGGTCATTTTAACCAGACATATGAGAAATATTAAGTATAAGCTTAAGAAGACTTCAAGTATCATCAGCTGGGAGGAGGAAGAAGAGGCGTATGCCAACAAAAAACACAAGACCTTGTTGCTCCTCATGTTTTCGTATATTTTAGTGCAATTAAAGCAATTAAAAATTACTTTAGAGGTACGTAAATGTGCTGTGATAATATTAATATATTGATAGCGTGAGTCTTATGCTGTATTGTCAACGTGGGAGAGAAAACATTTTAAACGGCTCCAGCCAAGTGTTCGAAGTGAATGAGCCATAATTCTGCTTTCCGTTTGGGACAAATAATGGCTTTTTCTTTTTCATTTTTAACCCGACTTTAATGTCGCGACCGAAATTTCATTTATGATGATATAATTGCATATTTTATCACATAGGATTATGGGTTGTAGGTAGGAATCTCGTTATTATTCCTATAAAAATTCCTGGAGACAAAGATTTTGAGCGAGGATTCGGACAGCTCGAGTGAGATTCAAAGAAAATGGGATTACATCAGTTATGAGGCAGAATTCTACTATTTTTTTTATAATTCAATCTTTCGCCACGTATTATTATTTATTTTAAGATTTCATTCTTTTATCAAAGGAATAAATTTGACGTATGAATCCAAAGTAAATATTACCTAGAATAACAAAAAAGGTCAAGAAATACAACAAGTAAAGAGATAGACGCCTACCTAGCAGATTCACTTGATGTTATCCCAGTTGTCATAGCAGGCCAAATGTCAGTTCATGTTATCCTAAATAATATAATATAATATAATATAATATAATATAATATAATATAATATAATATAATATAATATAATATAATATATGGACTCTCAGCACTGTACAAAAGGGAGTAGATTGCATACGTCATAACTAGGCCTAGGCCAACCTTCGTGACACCTGATTGCCCTGAATTATACCTAAGCATAACCAATGGGCCTTAATTTGGACCACCTGAACAATTATTTTAGACCAATATTGCCAAATAGTGAAATCCAACTTAAGCATGGACGTCATTTTAACCCGACAAAAGAACATTTTAAGCGTAAGCCTAAGAAAACTTAAAAGTGTGGATACGGTTTCAAGTGTCTTGAGTTCAGAGGCAGGAGGTTGGTGCGCAAATGTCTCTGAAGCAACTGCTTATGTTGTCGTAAAATTCAATTGAATTAGAGCTAGTGATTCAGTAAAAAGTAACGATAGGGTATATGAATATGCTGTGGTGACACTGATCAATAAAACCACGAGTGTTATGTAGTATTTTCAAAATAAGAGAGTAAATTTTTCAGTGGCTCCGGTTGACAGACTCTGTTATAATTATCTTCTTATTTCATTTCTTTTAACCTTGCCGTTGATATCGTAAGTGAAATGGCATTTATAAAGATGCAGATAATAGGTTCCTGTTGTAAGAATACAGGTTATAAGAAGCCTGGACAAGAACTCTGTCAGCGAGGATGAGATCCACAGAAAATGGGGTTAGATAGATATTTAGATAGATATTTTTATTGACCACAATACAAAATAATATGAGTTTTACAAAAGAGCTTTTGGTCCAGATTACAAAATCAAATACAGTAGATTTTGTACAATCTCTTATACAAACTAAATGAATTTCAATTACACATATATTGTACTAAAACTAAAAACCAAACCAATTTAACTATACGCCATCAACAAGTTCCTGTAATTACATTTTACACATTATAATAATGTGGTACATTCAATATAAAGAAAGAAGCTCATGTACAATTTTACATACTACATCATAATCGGTTCTGGTTACTAGCAAGTCTAAAGCTATGGTAACGTTATACGTCTGCCTGATATGTAACGAAAGTGGACAATTTAAATGGTTTGTATAAATGTCATGAACGACTAAATCTGGGTTAACAGTTTTATAGAACACAATCCTATTGGAATTGGAGTATCTGCCCTTTAATTGCAGTTCACATTTTCCTTCCTCAATATCATCAGCATTATCAGAGATAAGGTTTCGTATATACCTCGAAACAGAGTCATTATAGTTCATCACTATTCGCACGGCATGAATTAAAGGGTCATCATCCATATTATTCCTTTCAAGCGACATCTTTTTAAAGTATTTCCTTAGCCTCGATTTTATTAATGCCCTCATCGGCGGAAGTAAGTCCCAGTTCTACCATACATACGTCATTATTAGTAGTTTTTCTGACTGCCAAAAGTTGTTTAATACACCATTTATATTGCTTTTCGATGGGTTTAATATCACCATTTAGCCATGACTCACATGAATATAATATAGTTGACATAATAGCAGGATCAAAAATTTTCTTCTTAACTAAAAATGGCACATCATTGTTTCTACTTATAAATGAAATAAATTTCAGAGTATGACACATTTTACTTATTGCATGCTGCTTGATAGCTGTTGTGGGAGATCATCCGTAAAAGGACTGCCCAGATAAATGTACTGATTACAGTAACTAATCACATCAGAATGACATACTATGGGTTCTTTGTCTTTCCTAGTACCATTAATCACCATAAATTTAGTTTTACTGTCATTAATAATCATCCCATAGGAATGACAAAATTCATACAAAATCCTTATTTTATGTTCCATACCATCCTTTGTAGTGGATAGGAGGACAGTGTCATCCATCATGACCAAAATATGCAACCAGGCAAGAAAACCATCTAATGTACGTTTTACCATTTGTATCATATCATTTACATATAAAACAAATAAAATACATGAGGTAGGTGAGCCTTGGCACACACCAACAGTAGCAGCAAGGAGAGAGGTACCAATCACACTATTTGTGCAACGATAGGCCTATGCAGCCACCAATGCTAAAAGCATAGTCATCCCACATCCCATTCGTTTTTGCACAGAAAATAACTTATGTCTAGGCACACAATCATAAGCTCTTCTAAAATCAACAAATGTTACAAAAAGCTTCAATTTCTTCCTCGGCTTAAACCACTGACTAACCTCTGTAATTACCCGGAGAAGCCCTACTTCCTCGTTTGAATATTGTATGCATCCTTGCTGCTATCCAACTTAATGGGTAAGAACTAGACAAAAATAAATGATTAAATAATGTAGCAATTAGCATGATCCACTCAAACGGTAACATTTTGAACAAACCTGGGGGTAGACCGTCAGGTCCACTGGCTTTATTGGGCTTTAACCTTTTTACCCGAGTCTGTAACTCAGCTGGAGTAATAGGATCGTCTAATACAGGTACAGTTACATCTGAATGAAAATCGTCTATATTAAGACTGTCTACATTAGAAGGGTTAAATATTTGCTCAAAATATTCTTTGAATTGCTCATCACTCGGCTTAGAGTCTGAATTACTTGGGTCCTCTATAATTTGACCTTTCCAATCAATTGCACCCCAGACTCGAGCCTGATCATTCTCCTCCAACAATCTATCCCATCTACTCTGGCCATTATTTATTAAAATTCCTTCAGGATTCTCATGAGATACACTAGCGGAGGCACAGTCATATAAAGTATTGCTAAGGCGTAAGGCTGACAAATCTACATCCTCTTCCCTATGTAGCTCTACTCTGTGGCCACTAAGCTTAGTCAGAAACACATCACCGTCTATCTTTTGAAACTGAATTGACCGTTTGGTTAGTCGACTGCACGTCGTTGATATGTCACTACCCTCCGCTCCATGCATGCCCAACTCTGATGCTCGTAACACAACTGAAATAGGAGCATGATCTGATGGTAATAAAGCATTATCAATTACATGAAAATCAGTGATAAACTTAACCAGCTTCTTTGATACGATACATGTGTCAATTTCAGGAATCCATTCTCTCCCTCTTCGAAAGGTCTTTCTGCTCTGGTGATAAGAATAAGGTGTTTTTAAATTATTAACAATAAGTAACTGTCCTTCTACACACAAACCAAATATAGCTACAGCATTGTCATTGGGTGTGGGTATCGGATCTGGTATAAAGGGGTACGAATAATCAACTAGGCCTAATCGTTCTGTGAGCTCTCTAATGGAAGTCCCTAACCTGAAATTTATATCACCCATTACATTACATCCATTACTACACTCACTAGTTTTTATCTTTTCTTGGATTTTACTTAATTGGCTATGACTGAAATACTCGGAATCGTCAGGAGGGACATAACAAGCTCCAAGTAAAACACCTGGTATACATTTTAATCGGAACCATATCTGATCTGCGATTGATACATCAGCATCAAATACTTGCTTGTTCAAATACTGTCTTATAAACACACAAGTTCCACCTCTAATACTGTTCGATCGGTCATAACTTACGTATGAAACATAACCCGGAAATGAAAGTGGCAAATTCGTTTTCATTTCATTTAAACAGATAACATCATAAGAATTCAATAATAATTCAACATCTCTTTTTTTCTATTTTAGTTTTGACAGAGTTTATATTCCAAGACACGATTCTTATATTACTTTGTGGTCTTACTAAAAAGGGTGAGGATGCCATCTATCTATTATTACATTATCCCTGTACAATAGCCCCTCCTTGTAGTCTAGACGTATATTGCATCCTACATTAGTGGGTTTCTTTTTTTCCCCTTCCTCGTCATCCTTCAGCCTTTCCCATTCTCTTCTTACTCCCGGGAGGGTGTCTTTCTTGATATAAATCTTCTTATAAGGACCATGCAAGTCCTTGAGTTTTGCAGATTTTTCCAATATTCTGTCCCGAATAGCCCTTGAGTCTACCTTACTGCTTCCCATATCTTTTGAATTTCATTCTCTTCTGTGGTAGCTCCATCAAGAGCTGTCTGTTCCTCAGGTACACCAAACAACACCAGATTTGTCTCCCAATTCTGTCTGTCTAGGTGTTCAAGAAAATAGCCGGTATGCTTTCACTCATTTATATATCATTGAGTCTTTTGTCATGTATATTCACATTATATTTTAAGCTTTCAGATTTTTTTATTATTTTACCGAAGGATGAAAATTTACGTATATGCCCCAAAGTAAATCTCATCGAGAATAAAAAAAAAGGTAAAGAATTATAAAAGCGAAAAAATAGTCACTTAGCAGATTCACATAATGGCGTTAGATCAGTTACAACGGTGATTTTTCTTCTTCTTCTTCTTCTTCTTCTTCTTCTTCTTCTTCTTCTTCTTCTTCTTCTTCTTCTTCTTCTTCTTCTTCTTCTTCTTCTTCATTTTACTCTGTTGTGGATATCACGAATGAAACGTTATTACCTGAGATGCAGTTGGCTGGATCCTCCCATAGGACTACAGGCCATAGGCAGGAACCTTAATATCGTTCCCATGAACTCGTGT
>JANJGK010005352.1:0-47747 GCA_039081455.1 Macrobrachium rosenbergii
ACAAGAGATGCAATGAAAGCACTGGGACCATCACCCTTCAGGAATGCCTACAGTACACCACAAGAGATGCAATGAAAGCACTGTGACAATCACCCTTCAGGAATGCCTACAGTACACCACAAGAGATGCAATGAAAGCACTTTGACAATCACCCTTCAGGAATGCCTACAGTACACCACAAGAGATGCAATGAAAGCACTGTGACAATCACCCTTCAGGAATGCCTACAGTACACCACAAGAGATGCAATGAAAGCACTGGGACCAAGACCCTTCAGGAATGCCTACAGTACACCACAAGAGATGCAATGAAAGCACTGTGACCAAGACCCTTCAGGAATGCCTACAGTACACCACAAGAGATGCAATGAAAGCACTGTGACCAAGACCCTTCAGGAATGCCTACAGTACACCACAAGAGATGCAATGAAAGCACTGTGACCATCACCCTTCAGGAATGCCTACAGTACACCACAAGAGATGCAATGAAAGCACTGTGACCAAGACCCTTCAGGAATGCCTACAGTACACCACAAGAGATGCAATGAAAGCACTGTGACCAAGACCCTTCAGGAATGCCTACAGTACACCACAAGAGATGCAATGAAAGCACTGTGACCAAGACCCTTCAGGAATGCCTACAGTACACCACAAGAGATGCAATGAAAGCACTGTGACCATCACCCTTCAGGAATGCCTACAGTACACCACAAGAGATGCAATGAAAGCACTGTGACCAAGACCCTTCAGGAATGCCTACAGTACACCACAAGAGATGCAATGAAAGCACTGGGACCATCACCCTTCAGGAATGCCTACAGTACACCACAAGAGATGCAATGAAAGCACTGTGACAATCACCCTTCAGGAATGCCTACAGTACACCACAAGAGATGCAATGAAAGCACTGTGACCAACACCCTTCAGGAATGCCTACAGTACACCACAAGAGATGCAATGAAAGCACTGGGACCAAGACCATTCAGGAATGCCTACAGTACACCACAAGAGATGCAATGAAAGCACTTTGACAATCACCCTTCAGGAATGCCTACAGTACACCACAAGAGATGCAATGAAAGCACTGGGACCAAGACCATTCAGGAATGCCTACAGTACACCACAAGAGATGCAATGAAAGCACTGTGACAATCACCCTTCAGGAATGCCTACAGTACACCACAAGAGATGCAATGAAAGCACTGTGACAATCACCCTTCAGGAATGCCTACAGTACACCACAAGAGATGCAATGAAAGCACTGTGACCAAGACCCTTCAGGAATGCCTACAGTACACCACAAGAGATGCAATGAAAGCACTGTGACCAAGACCCTTCAGGAATGCCTACAGTACACCACAAGAGATGCAATGAAAGCACTGTGACCAAGACCCTTCAGGAATGCCTACAGTACACCACAAGAGATGCAATGAAAGCACTGTGACCAAGACCCTTCAGGAATGCCTACAGTACACCACAAGAGATGCAATGAAAGTACTGGGACCAAGACCATTCAGGAATGCCTACAGTACACCACAAGAGATGCACTGAAAGCACTGGGACCAAGACCCTTCAGGAATGCCTACAGTACACCACAAGAGATGCACTGAAAGCACTGGGACCAAGACCCTTCAGGAATGCCTACAGTACACCACAAGAGATGCACTGAAAGCACTGGGACCAAGACCCTTCAGGAATGCCTACAGTACACCACAAGAAATGCACTGAAAGCACTGGGACCAAGACCCTTCAGGAATGCCTACAGTACACCACAAGAGATGCACTGAAAGCACTGGGACCAAGACCCTTCAGGAATGCCTACAGTACACCACAAGAGATGCAATGAAAGCACTGGGACCAAGACCCTTCAGGAATGCCTACAGTACACCACAAGAGATGCAATGAAAGCACTGTGACCAAGACCCTTCAGGAATGCCTACAGTACACCACAAGAGATGCAATGAAAGCACTGTGACCAAGACCCTTCAGGAATGCCTACAGTACACCACAAGAGATGCAATGAAAGCACTGTGACCAAGACCCTTCAGGAATGCCTACAGTACACCACAAGAGATGCAATGAAAGCACTGTGACCATCACCCTTCAGGAATGCCTACAGTACACCACAAGAGATGCAATGAAAGCACTGTGACCAAGACCCTTCAGGAATGCCTACAGTACACCACAAGAGATGCAATGAAAGCACTGTGACCATCACCCTTCAGGAATGCCTACAGTACACCACAAGAGATGCAATGAAAGCACTGTGACCATCACCCTTCAGGAATGCCTACAGTACACCACAAGAGATGCAATGAAAGCACTGTGACCATCACCCTTCAGGAATGCCTACAGTACACCACAAGAGATGCAATGAAAGCACTGTGACCAAGACCCTTCAGGAATGCCTACAGTACACCACAAGAGATGCAATGAAAGCACTGTGACCAAGACCGTTCAGGAATGCCTACAGTACACCACAAGAGATGCAATGAAAGCACTGGGACCAAGACCATTCAGGAATGCCTACAGTACACCACAAGAGATGCACTGAAAGCACTGTGACCATCACCCTTCAGGAATGCCTACAGTACACCACAAGAGATGCAATGAAAGCACTGTGACCATCACCCTTCAGGAATGCCTACAGTACACCACAAGAGATGCAATGAAAGCACTGGGACCAAGACCATTCAGGAATGCCTACAGTACACCACAAGAGATGCAATGAAAGCACTGTGACCATCACCCTTCAGGAATGCCTACAGTACACCACAAGAGATGCAATGAAAGCACTGTGACCATCACCCTTCAGGAATGCCTACAGTACACCACAAGAGATGCAATGAAAGCACTGTGACCATCACCCTTCAGGAATGCCTACAGTACACCACAAGAGATGCAATGAAAGCACTGTGACCAACACCCTTCAGGAATGCCTACAGTACACCACAAGAGATGCACTGAAAGCACTGTGACCAACACCCTTCAGGAATGCCTACAGTACACCACAAGAGATGCACTGAAAGCACTGTGACCAACACCCTTCAGGAATGCCTACAGTACACCACAAGAGATGCACTGAAAGCACTGGGACCATCACCCTTCAGGAATGCCTACAGTACACCACAAGAGATGCACTGAAAGCACTGGGACCAACACCCTTCAGGAATGCCTACAGTACACCACAAGAGATGCAATGAAAGCACTGGGACCAACACCCTTCAGGAATGCCTACAGTACACCACAAGAGATGCAATGAAAGCACTGTGACCAACACCCTTCAGGAATGCCTACAGTACACCACAAGAGATGCAATGAAAGCACTGTGACCATCACCCTTCAGGAATGCCTACAGTACACCACAAGAGATGCAATGAAAGCACTGTGACCATCACCCTTCAGGAATGCCTACAGTACACCACAAGAGATGCACTGAAAGCACTGTGACCAACACCCTTCAGGAATGCCTACAGTACACCACAAGAGATGCACTGAAAGCACTGTGACCAACACCCTTCAGGAATGCCTACAGTACACCACAAGAGATGCACTGAAAGCACTGGGACCATCACCCTTCAGGAATGCCTACAGTACACCACAAGAGATGCACTGAAAGCACTGGGACCAACACCCTTCAGGAATGCCTACAGTACACCACAAGAGATGCACTGAAAGCACTGGGACCAACACCCTTCAGGAATGCCTACAGTACACCACAAGAGATGCAATGAAAGCACTGTGACCATCACCCTTCAGGAATGCCTACAGTACACCACAAGAGATGCAATGAAAGCACTGTGACCAAGACCCTTCAGGAATGCCTACAGTACACCACAAGAGATGCAATGAAAGCACTGTGACCATCACCCTTCAGGAATGCCTACAGTACACCACAAGAGATGCAATGAAAGCACTGGGACCAAGACCATTCAGGAATGCCTACAGTACACCACAAGAGATGCAATGAAAGCACTGTGACCAAGACCGTTCAGGAATGCCTACAGTACACCACAAGAGATGCAATGAAAGCACTGTGACCATCACCCTTCAGGAATGCCTACAGTACACCACAAGAGATGCAATGAAAGCACTGTGACCAAGACCCTTCAGGAATGCCTACAGTACACCACAAGAGATGCAATGAAAGCACTGTGACCAAGACCGTTCAGGAATGCCTACAGTACACCACAAGAGATGCAATGAAAGCACTGTGACCATCACCCTTCAGGAATGCCTACAGTACACCACAAGAGATGCAATGAAAGCACTGTGACCATCACCCTTCAGGAATGCCTACAGTACACCACAAGAGATGCAATGAAAGCACTGTGACCAAGACCCTTCAGGAATGCCTACAGTACACCACAAGAGATGCAATGAAAGCACTGTGACCAAGACCGTTCAGGAATGCCTACAGTACACCACAAGAGATGCAATGAAAGCACTGTGACCATCACCCTTCAGGAATGCCTACAGTACACCACAAGAGATGCAATGAAAGCACTGTGACCATCACCCTTCAGGAATGCCTACAGTACACCACAAGAGATGCAATGAAAGCACTGTGACCATCACCCTTCAGGAATGCCTACAGTACACCACAAGAGATGCAATGAAAGCACTGGGACCAAGACCCTTCAGGAATGCCTACAGTACACCACAAGAGATGCAATGAAAGCACTGTGACCATCACCCTTCAGGAATGCCTACAGTACACCACAAGAGATGCAATGAAAGCACTGTGACCAAGACCCTTCAGGAATGCCTACAGTACACCACAAGAGATGCAATGAAAGCACTGGGACCAAGACCATTCAGGAATGCCTACAGTACACCACAAGAGATGCAATGAAAGCACTGTGACCAAGACCGTTCAGGAATGCCTACAGTACACCACAAGAGATGCAATGAAAGCACTGGGACCAAGACCATTCAGGAATGCCTACAGTACACCACAAGAGATGCAATGAAAGCACTGGGACCAAGACCATTCAGGAATGCCTACAGTACACCACAAGAGATGCAATGAAAGCACTGGGACCAAGACCATTCAGGAATGCCTACAGTACACCACAAGAGATGCAATGAAAGCACTGGGACCAAGACCATTCAGGAATGCCTACAGTACACCACAAGAGATGCAATGAAAGCACTGGGACCAAGACCATTCAGGAATGCCTACAGTACACCACAAGAGATGCAATGAAAGCACTGGGACCAAGACCATTCAGGAATGCCTACAGTACACCACAAGAGATGCAATGAAAGCACTGGGACCAAGACCATTCAGGAATGCCTACAGTACACCACAAGAGATGCAATGAAAGCACTGGGACCAAGACCATTCAGGAATGCCTACAGTACACCACAAGAGATGCAATGAAAGCACTGGGACCAACACCCTTCAGGAATGCCTACAGTACACCACAAGAGATGCAATGAAAGCACTGGGACCAAGACCATTCAGGAATGCCTACAGTACACCACAAGAGATGCAATGAAAGCACTGTGACCAAGACCGTTCAGGAATGCCTACAGTACACCACAAGAGATGCAATGAAAGCACTGGGACCAAGACCATTCAGGAATGCCTACAGTACACCACAAGAGATGCAATGAAAGCACTGGGACCAAGACCATTCAGGAATGCCTACAGTACACCACAAGAGATGCAATGAAAGCACTGGGACCAAGACCATTCAGGAATGCCTACAGTACACCACAAGAGATGCAATGAAAGCACTGTGACCATCACCCTTCAGGAATGCCTACAGTACACCACAAGAGATGCAATGAAAGCACTGTGACCATCACCCTTCAGGAATGCCTACAGTACACCACAAGAGATGCAATGAAAGCACTGTGACCATCACCCTTCAGGAATGCCTACAGTACACCACAAGAGATGCAATGAAAGCACTGGGACCAACACCCTTCAGGAATGCCTACAGTACACCACAAGAGATGCACTGAAAGCACTGTGACCATCACCCTTCAGGAATGCCTACAGTACACCACAAGAGATGCAATGAAAGCACTGGGACCAACACCCTTCAGGAATGCCTACAGTACACCACAAGAGATGCAATGAAAGCACTGTGACCATCACCCTTCAGGAATGCCTACAGTACACCACAAGAGATGCAATGAAAGCACTGTGACCATCACCCTTCAGGAATGCCTACAGTACACCACAAGAGATGCACTGAAAGCACTGTGACCAACACCCTTCAGGAATGCCTACAGTACACCACAAGAGATGCACTGAAAGCACTGGGACCATCACCCTTCAGGAATGCCTACAGTACACCACAAGAGATGCACTGAAAGCACTGGGACCAAGACCATTCAGGAATGCCTACAGTACACCACAAGAGATGCACTGAAAGCACTGGGACCATCACCCTTCAGGAATGCCTACAGTACACCACAAGAGATGCACTGAAAGCACTGGGACCAAGACCATTCAGGAATGCCTACAGTACACCACAAGAGATGCACTGAAAGCACTGGGACCAAGACCATTCAGGAATGCCTACAGTACACCACAAGAGATGCAATGAAAGCACTGTGACCATCACCCTTCAGGAATGCCTACAGTACACCACAAGAGATGCAATGAAAGCACTGGGACAATCACCCTTCAGGAATGCCTACAGTACACCACAAGAGATGCAATGAAAGCACTGGGACCATCACCCTTCAGGAATGCCTACAGTACACCACAAGAGATGCACTGAAAGCACTGTGACCAACACCCTTCAGGAATGCCTACAGTACACCACAAGAGATGCACTGAAAGCACTGGGACCATCACCCTTCAGGAATGCCTACAGTACACCACAAGAGATGCACTGAAAGCACTGGGACCAAGACCCTTCAGGAATGCCTACAGTACACCACAAGAGATGCAATGAAAGCACTGGGACAATCACCCTTCAGGAATGCCTACAGTACACCACAAGAGATGCAATGAAAACACTGGGACCAAGACCATTCAGGAATGCCTACAGTACACCACAAGAGATGCAATGAAAGCACTGTGACCAAGACCCTTCAGGAATGCCTACAGTACACCACAAGAGATACACTGAAAGCACTGTGACCAAGACCCTTCAGGAATGCCTACAGTACACCACAAGAGATGCAATGAAAGCACTGGGACCATCACCCTTCAGGAATGCCTACAGTACACCACAAGACATGCAATGAAAGCACTGGGACCAAGACCCTTCAGGAATGCCTACAGTACACCAAAAGAGATGCAATGAAAGCACTGGGACCAAGACCCTTCAGGAATGCCTACAGTACACCACAAGAGATGCAATGAAAGCACTGGGACCAAGACCATTCAGGAATGCCTACAGTACACCACAAGAGATGCAATGAAAGCACTGGGACCAAGACCATTCAGGAATGCCTACAGTACACCACAAGAGATGCAATGAAAGCACTGTGACCATCACCCTTCAGGAATGCCTACAGTACACCACAAGAGATGCAATGAAAGCACTGGGACCAAGACCATTCAGGAATGCCTACAGTACACCACAAGAGATGCAATGAAAGCACTGGGACAATCACCCTTCAGGAATGCCTACAGTACACCACAAGAGATGCAATGAAAGCACTGGGACCAAGACCATTCAGGAATGCCTACAGTACACCACAAGAGATGCACTGAAAGCACTGTGACCAACACCCTTCAGGAATGCCTACAGTACACCACAAGAGATGCACTGAAAGCACTGGGACCATCACCCTTTAGGAATGCCTACAGTACACCACAAGAGATGCACTGAAAGCACTGGGACCAAGACCCTTCAGGAATGCCTACAGTACACCACAAGAGATGCAATGAAAGCACTGGGACAATCACCCTTCAGGAATGCCTACAGTACACCACAAGAGATGCAATGAAAGCACTGGGACCAAGACCATTCAGGAATGCCTACAGTACACCACAAGAGATGCACTGAAAGCACTGTGACCAAGACCCTTCAGGAATGCCTACAGTACACCACAAGAGATACACTGAAAGCACTGTGACCAAGACCCTTCAGGAATGCCTACAGTACACCACAAGAGATGCAATGAAAGCACTGGGACAATCACCCTTCAGGAATGCCTACAGTACACCACAAGAGATGCAATGAAAGCACTGGGACCAAGACCATTCAGGAATGCCTACAGTACACCACAAGAGATGCAATGAAAGCACTGTGACCAAGACCCTTCAGGAATGCCTACAGTACACCACAAGAGATACACTGAAAGCACTGTGACCAAGACCCTTCAGGAATGCCTACAGTACACCACAAGAGATGCAATGAAAGCACTGGGACCAAGACCCTTCAGGAATGCCTACAGTACACCACAAGACATGCAATGAAAGCACTGGGACCAAGACCCTTCAGGAATGCCTACAGTACACCAAAAGAGATGCAATGAAAGCACTGGGACCAAGACCCTTCAGGAATGCCTACAGTACACCACAAGAGATGCAATGAAAGCACTGGGACCAAGACCATTCAGGAATGCCTACAGTACACCACAAGAGATGCAATGAAAGCACTGGGACCAAGACCATTCAGGAATGCCTACAGTACACCACAAGAGATGCAATGAAAGCACTGTGACCATCACCCTTCAGGAATGCCTACAGTACACCACAAGAGATGCAATGAAAGCACTGGGACCAAGACCATTCAGGAATGCCTACAGTACACCACAAGAGATGCAATGAAAGCACTGTGACCATCACCCTTCAGGAATGCCTACAGTACACCACAAGAGATACACTGAAAGCACTGTGACCAAGACCCTTCAGGAATGCCTACAGTACACCACAAGAGATGCAATGAAAGCACTGTGACCAAGACCCTTCAGGAATGCCTACAGTACACCACAAGAGATGCAATGAAAGCACTGTGACCAAGACCCTTCAGGAATGCCTACAGTACACCACAAGAGATGCAATGAAAGCACTGTGACCAAGACCCTTCAGGAATGCCTACAGTACACCACAAGAGATGCAATGAAAGCACTGTGACCAAGACCCTTCAGGAATGCCTACAGTACACCACAAGAGATGCAATGAAAGCACTGTGACCAAGACCCTTCAGGAATGCCTACAGTACACCACAAGAGATGCACTGAAAGCACTGTGACCAAGACCCTTCAGGAATGCCTACAGTACACCACAAGAGATGCAATGAAAGCACTGGGACCAAGACCATTCAGGAATGCCTACAGTACACCACAAGAGATGCACTGAAAGCACTGTGACCAAGACCCTTCAGGAATGCCTACAGTACACCACAAGAGATGCAATGAAAGCACTGTGACCAAGACCCTTCAGGAATGCCTACAGTACACCACAAGAGATGCAATGAAAGCACTGTGACCAAGACCCTTCAGGAATGCCTACAGTACACCACAAGAGATGCACTGAAAGCACTGTGACCAAGACCCTTCAGGAATGCCTACAGTACACCACAAGAGATGCAATGAAAGCACTGGGACCAAGACCATTCAGGAATGCCTACAGTACACCACAAGAGATGCAATGAAAGCACTGGGACCAAGACCATTCAGGAATGCCTACAGTACACCACAAGAGATGCAATGAAAGCACTGGGACCAAGACCCTTCAGGAATGCCTACAGTACACCACAAGAGATGCAATGAAAGCACTGGGACCAAGACCATTCAGGAATGCCTACAGTACACCACAAGAGATGCAATGAAAGCACTGGGACCAAGACCATTCAGGAATGCCTACAGTACACCACAAGAGATGCAATGAAAGCACTGGGACCAAGACCATTCAGGAATGCCTACAGTACACCACAAGAGATGCAATGAAAGCACTGGGACCAAGACCATTCAGGAATGCCTACAGTACACCACAAGAGATGCAATGAAAGCACTGGGACCAAGACCATTCAGGAATGCCTACAGTACACCACAAGAGATGCAATGAAAGCACTGGGACCAAGACCCTTCAGGAATGCCTACAGTACACCACAAGAGATGCAATGAAAGCACTGTGACCATCACCCTTCAGGAATGCCTACAGTACACCACAAGAGATGCAATGAAAGCACTGTGACCAACACCCTTCAGGAATGCCTACAGTACACCACAAGAGATGCAATGAAAGCACTGTGACCAAGACCCTTCAGGAATGCCTACAGTACACCACAAGAGATGCAATGAAAGCACTGGGACCAAGACCATTCAGGAATGCCTACAGTACACCACAAGAGATGCAATGAAAGCACTGGGACCAAGACCCTTCAGGAATGCCTACAGTACACCACAAGAGATGCAATGAAAGCACTGTGACCAAGACCCTTCAGGAATGCCTACAGTACACCACAAGAGATGCAATGAAAGCACAGGGACCAAGACCCTTCAGGAATGCCTACAGTACACCACAAGAGATGCAATGAAAGCACTGTGACCAACACCCTTCAGGAATGCCTACAGTACACCACAAGAGATGCAATGAAAGCACTGGGACCAAGACCATTCAGGAATGCCTACAGTACACCACAAGAGATGCAATGAAAGCACTGGGACCAAGACCCTTCAGGAATGCCTACAGTACACCACAAGAGATGCAATGAAAGCACTGTGACCAAGACCCTTCAGGAATGCCTACAGTACACCACAAGAGATGCAATGAAAGCACTGGGACCAAGACCATTCAGGAATGCCTACAGTACACCACAAGAGATGCAATGAAAGCACTGGGACCAAGACCATTCAGGAATGCCTACAGTACACCACAAGAGATGCAATGAAAGCACTGGGACCAAGACCCTTCAGGAATGCCTACAGTACACCACAAGAGATGCAATGAAAGCACTGTGACCAAGACCCTTCAGGAATGCCTACAGTACACCACAAGAGATGCAATGAAAGCACTGGGACCAAGACCATTCAGGAATGCCTACAGTACACCACAAGAGATGCAATGAAAGCACTGGGACCAAGACCATTCAGGAATGCCTACAGTACACCACAAGAGATGCAATGAAAGCACTGGGACCAAGACCCTTCAGGAATGCCTACAGTACACCACAAGAGATGCAATGAAAGCACTGTGACCAAGACCCTTCAGGAATGCCTACAGTACACCACAAGAGATGCAATGAAAGCACTGGGACCAAGACCCTTCAGGAATGCCTACAGTACACCACAAGAGATGCAATGAAAGCACTTTGACAATCACCCTTCAGGAATGCCTACAGTACACCACAAGAGATGCAATGAAAGCACTGGGACCAAGACCATTCAGGAATGCCTACAGTACACCACAAGAGATGCAATGAAAGCACTGGGACCAAGACCATTCAGGAATGCCTACAGTACACCACAAGAGATGCAATGAAAGCACTGGGACCAAGACCATTCAGGAATGCCTACAGTACACCACAAGAGATGCAATGAAAGCACTGGGACCAAGACCATTCAGGAATGCCTACAGTACACCACAAGAGATGCAATGAAAGCACTGGGACCAAGACCATTCAGGAATGCCTACAGTACACCACAAGAGATGCAATGAAAGCACTGGGACCAAGACCATTCAGGAATGCCTACAGTACACCACAAGAGATGCAATGAAAGCACTGGGACCAAGACCATTCAGGAATGCCTACAGTACACCACAAGAGATGCAATGAAAGCACTGGGACCAAGACCATTCAGGAATGCCTACAGTACACCACAAGAGATGCAATGAAAGCACTGGGACCAAGACCCTTCAGGAATGCCTACAGTACACCACAAGAGATGCAATGAAAGCACTGTGACCATCACCCTTCAGGAATGCCTACAGTACACCACAAGAGATGCAATGAAAGCACTGTGACCATCACCCTTCAGGAATGCCTACAGTACACCACAAGAGATGCAATGAAAGCATTGTGACCAACACCCTTCAGGAATGCCTACAGTACACCACAAGAGATGCAATGAAAGCATTGTGACCAACACCCTTCAGGAATGCCTACAGTACACCACAAGAGATGCAATGAAAGCACTGTGACAATCACCCTTCAGGAATGCCTACAGTACACCACAAGAGATGCAATGAAAGCACTGTGACCATCACCCTTCAGGAATGCCTACAGTACACCACAAGAGATGCAATGAAAGCACTGTGACCAACACCCTTCAGGAATGCCTACAGTACACCACAAGAGATGCACTGAAAGCACTGTGACCAACACCCTTCAGGAATGCCTACAGTACACCACAAGAGATGCACTGAAAGCACTGGGACCATCACCCTTCAGGAATGCCTACAGTACACCACAAGAGATGCAATGAAAGCACTGTGACCAACACCCTTCAGGAATGCCTACAGTACACCACAAGAGATGCACTGAAAGCACTGGGACCATCACCCTTCAGGAATGCCTACAGTACACCACAAGAGATGCACTGAAAGCACTGGGACCAAGACCATTCAGGAATGCCTACAGTACACCACAAGAGATGCACTGAAAGCACTGGGACCAAGACCATTCAGGAATGCCTACAGTAC
Organism: Macrobrachium rosenbergii; assembly: GCA_039081455.1. NCBI lineage: Eukaryota > Metazoa > Arthropoda > Malacostraca > Decapoda > Palaemonidae > Macrobrachium > Macrobrachium rosenbergii. The sequence goes on from JANJGK010005352.1 coordinate 12,565, forward strand.
ACCACAAGAGATGCAATGAAAGCACTGTGACCATCACCCTTCAGGAATGCCTACAGTACACCACAAGAGATGCAATGAAAGCACTGGGACCAAGACCATTCAGGAATGCTTACAGTACACCACAAGAGATGCAATGAAAGCACTGTGACCAAGACCCTTCAGGAATGCCTACAGTACACCACAAGAGATGCAATGAAAGCACTGGGACCAAGACCATTCAGGAATGCTTACAGTACACCACAAGAGATGCAATGAAAGCACTGGGACCAAGACCATTCAGGAATGCTTACAGTACACCACAAGAGATGCAATGAAAGCACTGTGACCATCACCCTTCAGGAATGCCTACAGTACACCACAAGAGATGCAATGAAAGCACTGTGACCATCACCCTTCAGGAATGCCTACAGTACACCACAAGAGATGCAATGAAAGCACTGGGACCAAGACCATTCAGGAATGCCTACAGTACACCACAAGAGATGCAATGAAAGCACTGTGACCACGACCCTTCAGGAATGCCTACAGTACACCACAAGAGATGCAATGAAAGCACTGGGACCAAGACCCTTCAGGAATGCCTACAGTACACCACAAGAGATGCAATGAAAGCACTTTGACAATCACCCTTCAGGAATGCCTACAGTACACCACAAGAGATGCAATGAAAGCACTGGGACCAAGACCATTCAGGAATGCCTACAGTACACCACAAGAGATGCAATGAAAGCACTGGGACCAAGACCATTCAGGAATGCCTACAGTACACCACAAGAGATGCAATGAAAGCACTGGGACCAAGACCATTCAGGAATGCCTACAGTACACCACAAGAGATGCAATGAAAGCACTGGGACCAAGACCATTCAGGAATGCCTACAGTACACCACAAGAGATGCAATGAAAGCACTGGGACCAAGACCATTCAGGAATGCCTACAGTACACCACAAGAGATGCAATGAAAGCACTGGGACCAAGACCATTCAGGAATGCCTACAGTACACCACAAGAGATGCAATGAAAGCACTGGGACCAAGACCCTTCAGGAATGCCTACAGTACACCACAAGAGATGCAATGAAAGCACTGTGACCATCACCCTTCAGGAATGCCTACAGTACACCACAAGAGATGCAATGAAAGCACTGTGACCATCACCCTTCAGGAATGCCTACAGTACACCACAAGAGATGCAATGAAAGCATTGTGACCAACACCCTTCAGGAATGCCTACAGTACACCACAAGAGATGCAATGAAAGCATTGTGACCAACACCCTTCAGGAATGCCTACAGTACACCACAAGAGATGCAATGAAAGCACTGTGACAATCACCCTTCAGGAATGCCTACAGTACACCACAAGAGATGCAATGAAAGCACTGTGACCATCACCCTTCAGGAATGCCTACAGTACACCACAAGAGATGCAATGAAAGCACTGTGACCAACACCCTTCAGGAATGCCTACAGTACACCACAAGAGATGCACTGAAAGCACTGTGACCAACACCCTTCAGGAATGCCTACAGTACACCACAAGAGATGCACTGAAAGCACTGGGACCATCACCCTTCAGGAATGCCTACAGTACACCACAAGAGATGCAATGAAAGCACTGTGACCAACACCCTTCAGGAATGCCTACAGTACACCACAAGAGATGCACTGAAAGCACTGGGACCATCACCCTTCAGGAATGCCTACAGTACACCACAAGAGATGCACTGAAAGCACTGGGACCAAGACCATTCAGGAATGCCTACAGTACACCACAAGAGATGCACTGAAAGCACTGGGACCAAGACCATTCAGGAATGCCTACAGTACACCACAAGAGATGCAATGAAAGCACTGTGACCATCACCCTTCAGGAATGCCTACAGTACACCACAAGAGATGCAATGAAAGCACTGGGACCAAGACCATTCAGGAATGCTTACAGTACACCACAAGAGATGCAATGAAAGCACTGTGACCAAGACCCTTCAGGAATGCCTACAGTACACCACAAGAGATGCAATGAAAGCACTGGGACCAAGACCATTCAGGAATGCTTACAGTACACCACAAGAGATGCAATGAAAGCACTGGGACCAAGACCATTCAGGAATGCTTACAGTACACCACAAGAGATGCAATGAAAGCACTGTGACCATCACCCTTCAGGAATGCCTACAGTACACCACAAGAGATGCAATGAAAGCACTGTGACCATCACCCTTCAGGAATGCCTACAGTACACCACAAGAGATGCAATGAAAGCACTGGGACCAAGACCATTCAGGAATGCCTACAGTACACCACAAGAGATGCAATGAAAGCACTGTGACCACGACCCTTCAGGAATGCCTACAGTACACCACAAGAGATGCAATGAAAGCACTGGGACCAAGACCATTCAGGAATGCCTACAGTACACCACAAGAGATGCAATGAAAGCACTGGGACCAAGACCCTTCAGGAATGCCTACAGTACACCACAAGAGATGCAATGAAAGCACTGGGACCAAGACCATTCAGGAATGCCTACAGTACACCACAAGAGATGCAATGAAAGCACTGGGACCAAGACCCTTCAGGAATGCCTACAGTACACCACAAGAGATGCAATGAAAGCACTGGGACCAAGACCCTTCAGGAATGCCTACAGTACACCACAAGAGATGCAATGAAAGCACTGGGACCAAGACCATTCAGGAATGCCTACAATACACCACAAGAGATGCAATGAAAGCACTGGGACCAAGACCATTCAGGAATGCCTACAGTACACCACAAGAGATGCAATGAAAGCACTGTGACCATCACCCTTCAGGAATGCCTACAGTACACCACAAGAGATGCACTGACAGCACTGTGACCAACGCCCTTCAGGAATGCCTACAGTACACCACAAGAGATGCACTGACAGCACTGTGACCATCACCCTTCAGGAATGCCTACAGTACACCACAAGAGATGCAATGAAAGCACTGTGACCATCACCCTTCAGGAATGCCTACAGTACACCACAAGAGATGCTATGAAAGCACTGGGACCAAGACCCTTCAGGAATGCCTACAGTACACCACAAGAGATGCAATGAAAGCACTGTGACCATCACCCTTCAGGAATGCCTACAGTACACCACAAGAGATGCAATGAAAGCACTGTGACCATCACCCTTCAGGAATGCCTACAGTACACCACAAGAGATGCACTGAAAGCACTGTGACCAACACCCTTCAGGAATGCCTACAGTACACCACAAGAGATGCAATGAAAGCACTGTGACCAAGACCCTTCAGGAATGCCTACAGTACACCACAAGAGATGCAATGAAAGCACTGGGACCAAGACCATTCAGGAATGCCTACAGTACACCACAAGAGATGCAATGAAAGCACTGGGACAATCACCCTTCAGGAATGCCTACAGTACACCACAAGAGATGCAATGAAAGCACTGGGACCAAGACCATTCAGGAATGCCTACAGTACACCACAAGAGATGCACTGAAAGCACTGTGACCAACACCCTTCAGGAATGCCTACAGTACACCACAAGAGATGCACTGAAAGCACTGGGACCATCACCCTTCAGGAATGCCTACAGTACACCACAAGAGATGCACTGAAAGCACTGGGACCAAGACCCTTCAGGAATGCCTACAGTACACCACAAGAGATGCAATGAAAGCACTGGGACAATCACCCTTCAGGAATGCCTACAGTACACCAAAAGAGATGCAATGAAAGCACTGGGACCAAGACCATTCAGGAATGCCTACAGTACACCACAAGAGATGCACTGAAAGCACTGTGACCAAGACCCTTCAGGAATGCCTACAGTACACCACAAGAGATACACTGAAAGCACTGTGACCAAGACCCTTCAGGAATGCCTACAGTACACCACAAGAGATGCAATGAAAGCACTGGGACAATCACCCTTCAGGAATGCCTACAGTACACCACAAGAGATACACTGAAAGCACTGTGACCAAGACCCTTCAGGAATGCCTACAGTACACCACAAGAGATACACTGAAAGCACTGTGACCAAGACCCTTCAGGAATGCCTACAGTACACCACAAGAGATACACTGAAAGCACTGTGACCAAGACCCTTCAGGAATGCCTACAGTACACCACAAGAGATGCAATGAAAGCACTGGGACAATCACCCTTCAGGAATGCCTACAGTACACCACAAGAGATGCAATGAAAGCACTGGGACCAAGACCATTCAGGAATGCCTACAGTACACCACAAGAGATGCAATGAAAGCACTGTGACCAAGACCCTTCAGGAATGCCTACAGTACACCACAAGAGATGCAATGAAAGCACTGGGACCATCACCCTTCAGGAATGCCTACAGTACACCACAAGAGATGCAATGAAAGCACTGGGACCAAGACCCTTCAGGAATGCCTACAGTACACCACAAGAGATGCAATGAAAGCACTGGGACCAAGACCATTCAGGAATGCCTACAGTACACCACAAGAGATGCAATGAAAGCACTGGGACCAAGACCATTCAGGAATGCCTACAGTACACCACAAGAGATGCAATGAAAGCACTGTGACCATCACCCTTCAGGAATGCCTACAGTACACCACAAGAGATGCAATGAAAGCACTGGGACCAAGACCATTCAGGAATGCCTACAGTACACCACAAGAGATGCAATGAAAGCACTGTGACCATCACCCTTCAGGAATGCCTACAGTACACCACAAGAGATACACTGAAAGCACTGTGACCAAGACCCTTCAGGAATGCCTACAGTACACCACAAGAGATGCAATGAAAGCACTGTGACCAAGACCCTTCAGGAATGCCTACAGTACACCACAAGAGATGCAATGAAAGCACTGTGACCAAGACCCTTCAGGAATGCCTACAGTACACCACAAGAGATGCAATGAAAGCACTGTGACCATCACCCTTCAGGAATGCCTACAGTACACCACAAGAGATGCAATGAAAGCACTGTGACCAAGACCCTTCAGGAATGCCTACAGTACACCACAAGAGATGCAATGAAAGCACTGTGACCAAGACCCTTCAGGAATGCCTACAGTACACCACAAGAGATGCAATGAAAGCACTGTGACCAAGACCCTTCAGGAATGCCTACAGTACACCACAAGAGATGCACTGAAAGCACTGTGACCAAGACCCTTCAGGAATGCCTACAGTACACCACAAGAGATGCAATGAAAGCACTGGGACCAAGACCATTCAGGAATGCCTACAGTACACCACAAGAGATGCACTGAAAGCACTGTGACCAAGACCCTTCAGGAATGCCTACAGTACACCACAAGAGATGCAATGAAAGCACTGTGACCAAGACCCTTCAGGAATGCCTACAGTACACCACAAGAGATGCAATGAAAGCACTGTGACCAAGACCCTTCAGGAATGCCTACAGTACACCACAAGAGATGCACTGAAAGCACTGTGACCAAGACCCTTCAGGAATGCCTACAGTACACCACAAGAGATGCAATGAAAGCACTGGGACCAAGACCATTCAGGAATGCCTACAGTACACCACAAGAGATGCAATGAAAGCACTGGGACCAAGACCATTCAGGAATGCCTACAGTACACCACAAGAGATGCAATGAAAGCACTGGGACCAAGACCCTTCAGGAATGCCTACAGTACACCACAAGAGATGCAATGAAAGCACTGGGACCAAGACCATTCAGGAATGCCTACAGTACACCACAAGAGATGCAATGAAAGCACTGGGACCAAGACCATTCAGGAATGCCTACAGTACACCACAAGAGATGCAATGAAAGCACTGGGACCAAGACCCTTCAGGAATGCCTACAGTACACCACAAGAGATGCAATGAAAGCACTGGGACCAAGACCCTTCAGGAATGCCTACAGTACACCACAAGAGATGCAATGAAAGCACTGTGACCAAGACCCTTCAGGAATGCCTACAGTACACCACAAGAGATGCAATGAAAGCACTGGGACCAAGACCATTCAGGAATGCCTACAGTACACCACAAGAGATGCAATGAAAGCACTGGGACCAAGACCATTCAGGAATGCCTACAGTACACCACAAGAGATGCAATGAAAGCACTGGGACCAAGACCCTTCAGGAATGCCTACAGTACACCACAAGAGATGCAATGAAAGCACTGGGACCAAGACCCTTCAGGAATGCCTACAGTACACCACAAGAGATGCAATGAAAGCACTGGGACCAAGACCATTCAGGAATGCCTACAGTACACCACAAGAGATGCAATGAAAGCACTGGGACCAAGACCATTCAGGAATGCGTACAGTACACCACAAGAGATGCAATGAAAGCACTGGGACCAAGACCATTCAGGAATGCCTACAGTACACCACAAGAGATGCAATGAAAGCACTGGGACCAAGACCATTCAGGAATGCCTACAGTACACCACAAGAGATGCAATGAAAGCACTGGGACCAAGACCATTCAGGAATGCCTACAGTACACCACAAGAGATGCAATGAAAGCACTGGGACCAAGACCCTTCAGGAATGCCTACAGTACACCACAAGAGATGCAATGAAAGCACTGTGACCATCACCCTTCAGGAATGCCTACAGTACACCACAAGAGATGCAATGAAAGCACTGTGACCAACACCCTTCAGGAATGCCTACAGTACACCACAAGAGATGCAATGAAAGCACTGTGACCAAGACCCTTCAGGAATGCCTAAAGTACACCACAAGAGATGCAATGAAAACACTGGGACCAAGACCATTCAGGAATGCCTACAGTACACCACAAGAGATGCAATGAAAGCACTGGGACCAAGACCCTTCAGGAATGCCTACAGTACACCACAAGAGATGCAATGAAAGCACTGTGACCAAGACCCTTCAGGAATGCCTACAGTACACCACAAGAGATGCAATGAAAGCACTGGGACCAAGACCCTTCAGGAATGCCTACAGTACACCACAAGAGATGCAATGAAAGCACTGTGACCAACACCCTTCAGGAATGCCTACAGTACACCACAAGAGATGCAATGAAAGCACTGGGACCAAGACCATTCAGGAATGCCTACAGTACACCACAAGAGATGCAATGAAAGCACTGGGACCAAGACCATTCAGGAATGCCTACAGTACACCACAAGAGATGCAATGAAAGTACTGGGACCAAGACCATTCAGGAATGCCTACAGTACACCACAAGAGATGCAATGAAAGTACTGGGACCAAGACCATTCAGGAATGCCTACAGTACACCACAAGAGATGCAATGAAAGCACTGGGACCAAGACCATTCAGGAATGCCTACAGTACACCACAAGAGATGCAATGAAAGCACTGGGACCAAGACCATTCAGGAATGCCTACAGTACACCACAAGAGATGCAATGAAAGCACTGGGACCAAGACCATTCAGGAATGCCTACAGTACACCACAAGAGATGCAATGAAAGCACTGGGACCAAGACCATTCAGGAATGCCTACAGTACACCACAAGAGATGCAATGAAAGCACTGGGACCAAGACCATTCAGGAATGCCTACAGTACACCACAAGAGATGCAATGAAAGCACTGGGACCAAGACCCTTCAGGAATGCCTACAGTACACCACAAGAGATGCAATGAAAGCACTTTGACAATCACCCTTCAGGAATGCCTACAGTACACCACAAGAGATGCAATGAAAGCACTGGGACCAAGACCATTCAGGAATGCCTACAGTACACCACAAGAGATGCAATGAAAGCACTGGGACCAAGACCATTCAGGAATGCCTACAGTACACCACAAGAGATGCAATGAAAGTACTGGGACCAAGACCATTCAGGAATGCCTACAGTACACCACAAGAGATGCAATGAAAGCACTGGGACCAAGACCATTCAGGAATGCCTACAGTACACCACAAGAGATGCAATGAAAGCACTGGGACCAAGACCATTCAGGAATGCCTACAGTACACCACAAGAGATGCAATGAAAGCACTGGGACCAAGACCATTCAGGAATGCCTACAGTACACCACAAGAGATGCAGTGAAAGCACTGGGACCAAGACCATTCAGGAATGCCTACAGTACACCACAAGAGATGCAATGAAAGCACTTTGACAATCACCCTTCAGGAATGCCTACAGTACACCACAAGAGATGCAATGAAAGCACTGTGACCATCACCCTTCAGGAATGCCTACAGTACACCACAAGAGATGCAATGAAAGCACTTTGACAATCACCCTTCAGGAATGCCTACAGTACACCACAAGAGATGCAATGAAAGCACTGTGACCATCACCCTTCAGGAATGCCTACAGTACACCACAAGAGATGCAATGAAAGCATTGTGACCAACACCCTTCAGGAATGCCTACAGTACACCACAAGAGATGCAATGAAAGCATTGTGACCAACACCCTTCAGGAATGCCTACAGTACACCACAAGAGATGCAATGAAAGCACTGTGACAATCACCCTTCAGGAATGCCTACAGTACACCACAAGAGATGCAATGAAAGCACTGTGACCATCACCCTTCAGGAATGCCTACAGTACACCACAAGAGATGCAATGAAAGCACTGTGACCAACACCCTTCAGGAATGCCTACAGTACACCACAAGAGATGCACTGAAAGCACTGTGACCAACACCCTTCAGGAATGCCTACAGTACACCACAAGAGATGCACTGAAAGCACTGGGACCATCACCCTTCAGGAATGCCTACAGTACACCACAAGAGATGCAATGAAAGCACTGTGACCAACACCCTTCAGGAATGCCTACAGTACACCACAAGAGATGCACTGAAAGCACTGGGACCATCACCCTTCAGGAATGCCTACAGTACACCACAAGAGATGCACTGAAAGCACTGGGACCAAGACCATTCAGGAATGCCTACAGTACACCACAAGAGATGCACTGAAAGCACTGGGACCAAGACCATTCAGGAATGCCTACAGTACACCACAAGAGATGCAATGAAAGCACTGTGACCATCACCCTTCAGGAATGCCTACAGTACACCACAAGAGATGCAATGAAAGCACTGGGACCAAGACCATTCAGGAATGCTTACAGTACACCACAAGAGATGCAATGAAAGCACTGTGACCAAGACCCTTCAGGAATGCCTACAGTACACCACAAGAGATGCAATGAAAGCACTGGGACCAAGACCATTCAGGAATGCTTACAGTACACCACAAGAGATGCAATGAAAGCACTGGGACCAAGACCATTCAGGAATGCTTACAGTACACCACAAGAGATGCAATGAAAGCACTGTGACCATCACCCTTCAGGAATGCCTACAGTACACCACAAGAGATGCACTGAAAGCACTGGGACCAAGACCATTCAGGAATGCCTACAGTACACCACAAGAGATGCAATGAAAGCACTGTGACCATCACCCTTCAGGAATGCCTACAGTACACCACAAGAGATGCAATGAAAGCACTGGGACCAAGACCATTCAGGAATGCTTACAGTACACCACAAGAGATGCAATGAAAGCACTGTGACCAAGACCCTTCAGGAATGCCTACAGTACACCACAAGAGATGCAATGAAAGCACTGGGACCAAGACCATTCAGGAATGCTTACAGTACACCACAAGAGATGCAATGAAAGCACTGGGACCAAGACCATTCAGGAATGCTTACAGTACACCACAAGAGATGCAATGAAAGCACTGTGACCATCACCCTTCAGGAATGCCTACAGTACACCACAAGAGATGCAATGAAAGCACTGTGACCATCACCCTTCAGGAATGCCTACAGTACACCACAAGAGATGCAATGAAAGCACTGGGACCAAGACCATTCAGGAATGCCTACAGTACACCACAAGAGATGCAATGAAAGCACTGTGACCAAGACCCTTCAGGAATGCCTACAGTACACCACAAGAGATGCAATGAAAGCACTGGGACCAAGACCATTCAGGAATGCCTACAGTACACCACAAGAGATGCAATGAAAGCACTGGGACCAAGACCCTTCAGGAATGCCTACAGTACACCACAAGAGATGCAATGAAAGCACTGGGACCAAGACCATTCAGGAATGCCTACAGTACACCACAAGAGATGCAATGAAAGCACTGGGACCAAGACCATTCAGGAATGCCTACAGTACACCACAAGAGATGCAATGAAAGCACTGGGACCAAGACCCTTCAGGAATGCCTACAGTACACCACAAGAGATGCAATGAAAGCACTGGGACCAAGACCATTCAGGAATGCCTACAATACACCACAAGAGATGCAATGAAAGCACTGGGACCAAGACCATTCAGGAATGCCTACAGTACACCACAAGAGATGCAATGAAAGCACTGTGACCATCACCCTTCAGGAATGCCTACAGTACACCACAAGAGATGCACTGACAGCACTGTGACCAACGCCCTTCAGGAATGCCTACAGTACACCACAAGAGATGCACTGACAGCACTGTGACCATCACCCTTCAGGAATGCCTACAGTACACCACAAGAGATGCAATGAAAGCACTGTGACCATCACCCTTCAGGAATGCCTACAGTACACCACAAGAGATGCTATGAAAGCACTGGGACCAAGACCCTTCAGGAATGCCTACAGTACACCACAAGAGATGCAATGAAAGCACTGTGACCATCACCCTTCAGGAATGCCTACAGTACACCACAAGAGATGCACTGAAAGCACTGTGACCAACACCCTTCAGGAATGCCTACAGTACACCACAAGAGATGCAATGAAAGCACTGTGACCAAGACCCTTCAGGAATGCCTACAGTACACCACAAGAGATGCAATGAAAGCACTGTGACCAACACCCTTCAGGAATGCCTACAGTACACCACAAGAGATGCAATGAAAGCACTGTGACCAAGACCCTTCAGGAATGCCTACAGTACACCACAAGAGATGCACTGAAAGCACTGTGACCAAGACCCTTCAGGAATGCCTACAGTACACCACAAGAGATGCAATGAAAGCACTGGGACCAAGACCATTCAGGAATGCCTACAGTACACCACAAGAGATGCAATGAAAGCACTGGGACCAAGACCATTCAGGAATGCCTACAGTACACCACAAGAGATGCAATGAAAGCACTGGGACCAAGACCCTTCAGGAATGCCTACAGTACACCACAAGAGATGCAATGAAAGCACTGTGACCATCACCCTTCAGGAATGCCTACAGTACACCACAAGAGATGCAATGAAAGCACTGTGACCAACACCCTTCAGGAATGCCTACAGTACACCACAAGAGATGCAATGAAAGCACTGGGACCAAGACCATTCAGGAATGCCTACAGTACACCACAAGAGATGCAATGAAAGCACTGGGACCAAGACCCTTCAGGAATGCCTACAGTACACCACAAGAGATGCAATGAAAGCACTGTGACCAAGACCCTTCAGGAATGCCTACAGTACACCACAAGAGATGCAATGAAAGCACTGGGACCAAGACCCTTCAGGAATGCCTACAGTACACCACAAGAGATGCAATGAAAGCACTGTGACCAAGACCCTTCAGGAATGCCTACAGTACACCACAAGAGATGCAATGAAAGCACTGGGACCAAGACCATTCAGGAATGCCTACAGTACACCACAAGAGATGCAATGAAAGCACTGGGACCAAGACTATTCAGGAATGCCTACAGTACACCACAAGAGATGCAATGAAAGCACTGGGACCAAGACCCTTCAGGAATGCCTACAGTACACCACAAGAGATGCAATGAAAGCACTGGGACCAAGACCATTCAGGAATGCCTACAGTACACCACAAGAGATGCAATGAAAGCACTGGGACCAAGACCATTCAGGAATGCCTACAGTACACCACAAGAGATGCAATGAAAGCACTGGGACCAAGACCATTCAGGAATGCCTACAGTACACCACAAGAGATGCAATGAAAGCACTGGGACCAAGACCATTCAGGAATGCCTACAGTACACCACAAGAGATGCAATGAAAGCACTGGGACCAAGACCATTCAGGAATGCCTACAGTACACCACAAGAGATGCAATGAAAGCACTGTGACCAACACCCTTCAGGAATGCCTACAGTACACCACAAGAGATGCACTGAAAGCACTGGGACCAAGACCCTTCAGGAATGCCTACAGTACACCACAAGAGATGCAATGAAAGCACTGGGACCAAGACCCTTCAGGAATGCCTACAGTACACCACAAGAGATGCAATGAAAGCACTGGGACCAAGACCCTTCAGGAATGCCTACAGTACACCACAAGAGATGCAATGAAAGCACTGGGACCAAGACCCTTCAGGAATGCCTACAGTACACCACAAGAGATGCAATGAAAGCACTGTGACCAAGACCCTTCAGGAATGCCTACAGTACACCACAAGAGATGCAATGAAAGCACTGTGACCAAGACCCTTCAGGAATGCCTACAGTACACCACAAGAGATGCAATGAAAGCACTGTGACCAAGACCCTTCAGGAATGCCTACAGTACACCACAAGAGATGCAATGAAAGCACTGTGACCAAGACCCTTCAGGAATGCCTACAGTACACCACAAGAGATGCAATGAAAGCACTGTGACCAAGACCCTTCAGGAATGCCTACAGTACACCACAAGAGATGCAATGAAAGCACTGTGACCAACACCCTTCAGGAATGCCTACAGTACACCACAAGAGATGCAATGAAAGCACTGTGACCAAGACCCTTCAGGAATGCCTACAGTACACCACAAGAGATGCAATGAAAGCACTGTGACCAAGACCCTTCAGGAATGCCTACAGTACACCACAAGAGATGCAATGAAAGCACTGTGACCAAGACCCTTCAGGAATGCCTACAGTACACCACAAGAGATGCAATGAAAGCACTGTGACCAAGACCCTTCAGGAATGCCTACAGTACACCACAAGAGATGCAATGAAAGCACTGTGACCAAGACCCTTCAGGAATGCCTACAGTACACCACAAGAGATGCAATGAAAGCACTGTGACCAACACCCTTCAGGAATGCCTACAGTACACCACAAGAGATGCACTGAAAGCACTGGGACCAAGACCCTTCAGGAATGCCTACAGTACACCACAAGAGATGCAATGAAAGCACTGGGACCATCACCCTTCAGGAATGCCTACAGTACACCACAAGAGATGCAATGAAAGCACTGTGACCATCACCCTTCAGGAATGCCTACAGTACACCACAAGAGATGCACTGAAAGCACTGGGACCAACACCCTTCAGGAATGCCTACAGTACACCACAAGAGATGCACTGACAGCACTGGGACCAACACCCTTCAGGAATGCCTACAGTACACCACAAGAGATGCAATGAAAGCACTGGGACCAAGACCATTCAGGAATGCCTACAGTACACCACAAGAGATGCAATGAAAGCACTGGGACCAAGACCATTCAGGAATGCCTACAGTACACCACAAGAGATGCAATGAAAGCACTGTGACCATCACCCTTCAGGAATGCCTACAGTACACCACAACAGATGCAATGAAAGCACTGTGACCATCACCCTTCAGGAATGCCTACAGTACACCACAAGAGATGCAATGAAAGCACTGTGACCATCACCCTTCAGGAATGCCTACAGTACACCACAAGAGATGCAATGAAAGCACTGTGACCATCACCCTTCAGGAATGCCTACAGTACACCACAAGAGATGCAATGAAAGCACTGGGACCAACACCCTTCAGGAATGCCTACAGTACACCACAAGAGATGCAATGAAAGCACTGGGACCAAGACCCTTCAGGAATGCCTACAGTACACCACAAGAGATGCAATGAAAGCACTGGGACCAACACCCTTCAGGAATGCCTACAGTACACCACAAGAGATGCAATGAAAGCACTGTGACCAAGACCCTTCAGGAATGCCTACAGTACACCACAAGAGATGCAATGAAAGCACTGTGACCAAGACCCTTCAGGAATGCCTACAGTACACCACAAGAGATGCAATGAAAGCACTGTGACCAAGACCATTCAGGAATGCCTACAGTACACCACAAGAGATGCAATGAAAGCACTGGGACCAAGACCCTTCAGGAATGCCTACAGTACACCACAAGAGATGCAATGAAAGCACTGGGACCAAGACCATTCAGGAATGCCTACAGTACACCACAAGAGATGCAATGAAAGCACTGGGACCAAGACCCTTCAGGAATGCCTACAGTACACCACAAGAGATGCAATGAAAGCACTGGGACCAAGACCCTTCAGGAATGCCTACAGTACACCACAAGAGATGCAATGAAAGCACTGGGACCAAGACCATTCAGGAATGCCTACAGTACACCACAAGAGATGCAATGAAAGCACTGTGACCATCACCCTTCAGGAATGCCTACAGTACACCACAACAGATGCAATGAAAGCACTGTGACCATCACCCTTCAGGAATGCCTACAGTACACCACAAGAGATGCAATGAAAGCACTGTGACCATCACCCTTCAGGAATGCCTACAGTACACCACAAGAGATGCAATGAAAGCACTGTGACCATCACCCTTCAGGAATCCCTACAGTACACCACAAGAGATGCAATGAAAGCACTGGGACCAACACCCTTCAGGAATGCCTACAGTACACCACAAGAGATGCAATGAAAGCACTGGGACCAAGACCCTTCAGGAATGCCTACAGTACACCACAAGAGATGCAATGAAAGCACTGTGACCAAGACCCTTCAGGAATGCCTACAGTACACCACAAGAGATGCAATGAAAGCACTGTGACCAAGACCCTTCAGGAATGCCTACAGTACACCACAAGAGATGCAATGAAAGCACTGGGACCAAGACCATTCAGGAATGCCTACAGTACACCACAAGAGATGCAATGAAAGCACTGGGACCAAGACCCTTCAGGAATGCCTACAGTACACCACAAGAGATGCAATGAAAGCACTGTGACCAAGACCCTTCAGGAATGCCTACAGTACACCACAAGAGATGCAATGAAAGCACTGGGACCAAGACCCTTCAGGAATGCCTACAGTACACCACAAGAGATGCAATGAAAGCACTGGGACCAAGACCATTCAGGAATGCCTACAGTACACCACAAGAGATGCAATGAAAGCACTGGGACCAAGACCCTTCAGGAATGCCTACAGTACACCACAAGAGATGCAATGAAAGCACTGGGACCAAGACCCTTCAGGAATGCCTACAGTACACCACAAGAGATGCAATGAAAGCACTGGGACCAAGACCCTTCAGGAATGCCTACAGTACACCACAAGAGATGCAATGAAAGCACTGTGACCAAGACCCTTCAGGAATGCCTACAGTACACCACAAGAGATGCAATGAAAGCACTGGGACCAAGACCATTCAGGAATGCCTACAGTACACCACAAGAGATGCAATGAAAGCACTGGGACCAAGACCATTCAGGAATGCCTACAGTACACCACAAGAGATGCAATGAAAGCACTGGGACCAAGACCCTTCAGGAATGCCTACAGTACACCACAAGAGATGCAATGAAAGCACTGGGACCAAGACCATTCAGGAATGCCTACAGTACACCACAAGAGATGCAATGAAAGCACTGGGACCAAGACCATTCAGGAATGCCTACAGTACACCACAAGAGATGCAATGAAAGCACTGGGACCAAGACCATTCAGGAATGCCTACAGTACACCACAAGAGATGCAATGGAAGCACTGGGACCAAGACCCTTTAGGAATGCCTACAGTACACCACAAGAGATGCAATGAAAGCACTGGGACCAAGACCCTTCAGGAATGCCTACAGTACACCACAAGAGATGCACTGAAAGCACTGTGACCAAGACCCTTCAGGAATGCCTACAGTACACCACAAGAGATGCACTGAAAGCACTGGGACCATCACCCTTCAGGAATGCCTACAGTACACCACAAGAGATGCAATGAAAGCACTGTGACCAAGACCCTTCAGGAATGCCTACAGTACACCACAAGAGATGCAATGAAAGCACTGGGACCAAGACCATTCAGGAATGCCTACAGTACACCACAAGAGATGCAATGAAAGCACTGGGACCAAGACCATTCAGGAATGCCTACAGTACACCACAAGAGATGCACTGAAAGCACTGTGACCAACACCCTTCAGGAATGCCTACAGTACACCACAAGAGATGCACTGAAAGCACTGGGACCATCACCCTTCAGGAATGCCTACAGTACACCACAAGAGATGCACTGAAAGCACTGGGACCAAGACCATTCAGGAATGCCTACAGTACACCACAAGAGATGCAATGAAAGCACTGGGACCATTACCCTTCTGGAATGCCTACAGTACACCACAAGAGATGCAATGAAAGCACTGGGACCAAGACCATTCAGGAATGCCTACAGTACACCACAAGAGATGCAATGAAAGCACTGTGACCATCACCCTTCAGGAATGCCTACAGTACACCACAAGAGATGCAATGAAAGCACTGGGACCATCACCCTTCAGGAATGCCTACAGTACACCACAAGAGATGCAATGAAAGCACTGGGACCAAGACCATTCAGGAATGCCTACAGTACACCACAAGAGATGCTATGAAAGCACTGGGACCAAGACCCTTCAGGAATGCCTACAGTACACCACAAGAGATGCAATGAAAGCACTGTGACCATCACCCTTCAGGAATGCCTACAGTACACCACAAGAGATGCAATGAAAGCACTGTGACCATCACCCTTCAGGAATGCCTACAGTACACCACAAGAGATGCAATGAAAGCACTGTGACCATCACCCTTCAGGAATGCCTACAGTACACCACAAGAGATGCAATGAAAGCACTGTGACCATCACCCTTCAGGAATGCCTACAGTACACCACAAGAGATGCAATGAAAGCACTGGGACCAAGACCATTCAGGAATGCCTACAGTACACCACAAGAGATGCAATGAAAGCACTGTGACCAAGACCCTTCAGGAATGCCTACAGTACACCACAAGAGATGGAATGAAAGCACTGTGACCATCACCCTTCAGGAATGCCTACAGTACAGAACACAAGAGATGCAATGAAAGCACTGGGACCAAGACCATTCAGGAATGCCTACAGTACACCACAAGAGATGCAATGAAAGCACTGGGACCAAGACCCTTCAGGAATGCCTACAGTACACCACAAGAGATGCAATGAAAGCACTGGGACCAAGACCCTTCAGGAATCCCTACAGTACACCACAAGAGATGCAATGAAAGCACTGTGACCAAGACCATTCAGGAATGCCTACAGTACACCACAAGAGATGCAATGAAAGCACTGTGACCAAGACCCTTCAGGAATGCCTACAGTACACCACAAGAGATGCAATGAAAGCACTGGGACCAAGACCCTTCAGGAATCCCTACAGTACACCACAAGAGATGCAATGAAAGCACTGGGACCAAGACCATTCAGGAATGCCTACAGTACACCACAAGAGATGCAATGAAAGCACTGGGACCAAGACCCTTCAGGAATGCCTACAGTACACCACAAGAGATGCAATGAAAGCACTGGGACCAAGACCCTTCAGGAATGCCTACAGTACACCACAAGTGATGCAATGAAAGCACTGGGACCAAGACCATTCAGGAATGCCTACAGTACACCACAAGAGATGCAATGAAAGCACTGGGACCAAGACCATTCAGGAATGCCTACAGTACACCACAAGAGATGCAATGAAAGCACTGTGACCAAGACTCTTCAGGAATGCCTACAGTACACCACAAGAGATGCAATGAAAGCACTGTGACCAAGACCCTTCAGGAATGCCTACAGTACACCACAAGAGATGCAATGAAAGCACTGTGACCAACACCCTTCAGGAATGCCTACAGTACACCACAAGAGATGCACTGACAGCACTGTGACCAACACCCTTCAGGAATGCCTACAGTACACCACAAGAGATGCACTGACAGCACTGTGACCAAGACCCTTCAGGAATGCCTACAGTACACCACAAGAGGTGCAATGAAAGCACTGTGACCAACACCCTTCAGGAATGCCTACAGTACACCACAAGAGATGCAATGAAAGCACTGTGACCATCACCCTTCAGGAATGCCTACAGTACACCACAAGAGATGCACTGACAGCACTGTGACCAACACCCTTCAGGAATGCCTACAGTACACCACAAGAGATGCACTGAAAGCACTGTGACCATCACCCTTCAGGAATGCCTACAGTACACCACAAGAGATGCACTGACAGCACTGTGACCAACACCCTTCAGGAATGCCTACAGTACACCACAAGAGATGCACTGAAAGCACTGTGACCATCACCCTTCAGGAATGCCTACAGTACACCACAAGAGATGCACTGACAGCACTGTGACCATCACCCTTCAGGAATGCCTACAGTACACCACAAGAGATGCACTGACAGCACTGTGACCAACACCCTTCAGGAATGCCTACAGTACACCACAAGAGATGCACTGAAAGCACTGTGACCATCACCCTTCAGGAATGCCTACAGTACACCACAAGAGATGCAATGAAAGCACTGTGACCAAGACCCTTCAGGAATGCCTACAGTACACCACAAGAGATGCACTGAAAGCACTGTGACAATCACCCTTCAGGAATGCCTACAGTACACCACAAGAGATGCAATGAAAGCACTGTGACCAAGACCCTTCAGGAATGCCTACAGTACACCACAAGAGATGCACTGACAGCACTGTGACCAAGACCCTTCAGGAATCCTTACAGTACACCACAAGAGATGCAATGAAAGCACTGTGACCAAGACCCTTCAGGAATGCCTACAGTACACCACAAGAGATGCACTGACAGCACTGTGACCAACACCCTTCAGGAATGCCTACAGTACACCACAAGAGATGCAATGAAAGCACTGTGACCAACACCCTTCAGGAATGCCTACAGTACACCACAAGAGATGCAATGAAAGCACTGTGACCAAGACCCTTCAGGAATGCCTACAGTACACCACAAGAGATGCAATGAAAGCACTGGGACCAAGACCCTTCAGGAATGCTTACAGTACACCACAAGAGATGCACTGAAAGCACTGTGACCAAGACCCTTCAGGAATGCCTACAGTACACCACAAGAGATGCACTGAAAGCACTGTGACCAAGACCCTTCAGGAATGCCTACAGTACACCACAAGAGATGCACTGACAGCACTGTGACCAACACCCTTCAGGAATGCCTACAGTACACCACAAGAGATGCAATGAAAGCACTGTGACCAACACCCTTCAGGAATGCCTACAGTACACCACAAGATATGCAATGAAAGCACTGTGACCAACACCCTTCAGGAATGCCTACAGTACACCACAAGAGATGCACTGACAGCACTGTGACCAACACCCTTCAGGAATGCCTACAGTACACCACAAGAGATGCAATGAAAGCACTGTGACCAACACCCTTCAGGAATGCCTACAGTACACCACAAGAGATGCACTGACAGCACTGTGACCAACACCCTTCAGGAATGCCTACAGTACGCCACAAGAGATGCACTGACAGCACTGTGACCAACACCCTTCAGGAATGCCTACAGTACACCACAAGAGATGCACTGACAGCACTGTGACCAACACCCTTCAGGAATGCCTACAGTACACCACAAGAGATGCACTGACAGCACTGTGACCAACACCCTTCAGGAATGCCTACAGTACACCACAAGAGATGCACTGACAGCACTGTGACCAACACCCTTCAGGAATGCCTACAGTACACCACAAGAGATGCACTGACAGCACTGTGACCAACACCCTTCAGGAATGCCTACAGTACGCCACAAGAGATGCACTGACAGCACTGTGACCAGCACCCTTCAGGAATGCCTACAGTACACCACTAGAGATGCACTGACAGCACTGTGACCAACACCCTTCAGGAATGCCTACAGTACACCACAAGAGATGCAATGAAAGCACTGTGACCAACACCCTTCAGGAATGCCTACAGTACACCACAAGAGATGCACTGACAGCACTGTGACCAACACCCTTCAGGAATGCCTACAGTACACCACAAGAGATGCAATGAAAGCACTGTGACCAACACCCTTCAGGAATGCCTACAGTACACCACAAGAGATGCACTGACAGCACTGTGACCAACACCCTTCAGGAATGCCTACAGTACACCACAAGAGATGCACTGAAAGCACTGTGACCAACACCCTTCAGGAATGCCTACAGTACACCACAAGAGATGCACTGAAAACACTGTGACCAAGACCCTTCAGGAATGCCTACAGTACACCACAAGAGATGCACTGACAGCACTGTGACCAACACCCTTCAGGAATGCCTACAGTACACCACAAGAGATGCACTGAAAGCACTGTGACCAAGACCATTCAGGAATGCCTACAGTACACCACAAGAGATGCACTGACAGCACTGTGACCAACACCCTTCAGGAATGCCTACAGTACACCACAAGAGATGCACTGACAGCACTGTGACCAACACCCTTCAGGAATGCCTACAGTACACCACAAGAGATGCACTGACAGCACTGTGACCAACACCCTTCAGGAATGCCTACAGTACACCACAAGAGATGCACTGACAGCACTGTGACCAACACCCTTCAGGAATGCCTACAGTACGCCACAAGAGATGCACTGACAGCACTGTGACCAGCACCCTTCAGGAATGCCTACAGTACACCACTAGAGATGCACTGACAGCACTGTGACCAACACCCTTCAGGAATGCCTACAGTACACCACAAGAGATGCAATGAAAGCACTGTGACCAACACCCTTCAGGAATGCCTACAGTACACCACAAGAGATGCACTGACAGCACTGTGACCAACACCCTTCAGGAATGCCTACAGTACACCACAAGAGATGCAATGAAAGCACTGTGACCAACACCCTTCAGGAATGCCTACAGTACACCACAAGAGATGCACTGACAGCACTGTGACCAACACCCTTCAGGAATGCCTACAGTACGCCACAAGAGATGCACAGACAGCACTGTGACCAACACCCTTCAGGAATGCCTACAGTACACCACAAGAGATGCACTGACAGCACTGTGACCAACACCCTTCAGGAATGCCTACAGTACACCACAAGAGATGCACTGACAGCACTGTGACCAACACCCTTCAGGAATGCCTACAGTACACCACAAGAGATGCACTGACAGCACTGTGACCAACACCCTTCAGGAATGCCTACAGTACACCACAAGAGATGCACTGATAGTACTGTGACCAACACCCTTCAGGAATGCCTACAGTACACCACAAGAGATGCACTGACAGCACTGTGACCAAGACCCTTCAGGAATGCCTACAGTACACCACAAGAGATGCACTGACAGCACTGTGACCAACACCCTTCAGGAATGCTTACAGTACACCACAAGAGATGCATTGACAGCACTGTGACCAAGACCCTTCAGGAATGCCTACAGTACACCACAAGAGATGCACTGACAGCACTGTGACCAACACCCTTCAGGAATGCCTACAGTACACCACAAGAGATGCACTGACAGCACTGTGACCAACACCCTTCAGGAATGCCTACAGTACACCACAAGAGATGCACTGAAAGCACTGTGACCAACACCCTTCAGGAATGCCTACAGTACACCACAAGAGATGCACTGAAAACACTGTGACCAAGACCCTTCAGGAATGCCTACAGTACACCACAAGAGATGCACTGACAGCACTGTGACCAACACCCTTCAGGAATGCCTACAGTACACCACAAGAGATGCACTGAAAGCACTGTGACCAAGACCATTCAGGAATGCCTACAGTACACCACAAGAGATGCACTGACAGCACTGTGACCAACACCCTTCAGGAATGCCTACAGTACACCACAAGAGATGCACTGACAGCACTGTGACCAACACCCTTCAGGAATGCCTACAGTACACCACAAGAGATGCACTGACAGCACTGTGACCAACACCCTTCAGGAATGCCTACAGTACACCACAAGAGATGCACTGAAAGCACTGTGACCAACACCCTTCAGGAATGCCTACAGTACACCACAAGAGATGCACTGAAAGCACTGTGACCAAGACCCTTCAGGAATGCCTACAGTACACCACAAGAGATGCAATGAAAGCACTGTGACCAACACCCTTCAGGAATGCCTACAGTACACCACAAGAGATGCAATGAAAGCACTGTGACCAAGACTCTTCAGGAATGCCTACAGTACACCACAAGAAATGCACTGAAAGCACTGGGACCAAAACCCTTCAGGAATGCCTACAGTACACCACAAGAGATGCACTGACAGCACTGTGACCAAGACCCTTCAGGAATGCCTACAGTACACCACAAGAGATGCACTGACAGCACTGTGACCAACACCCTTCAGGAATGCCTACAGTACACCACAAGAGATGCACTGAAAGCACTGTGACCAAGACCCTTCAGGAATGCCTACAGTACACCACAAGAGATGCACTGACAGCACTGTGACCAACACCCTTCAGGAATGCCTACAGTACACCACAAGAGATGCAATGAAAGCACTGTGACCAAGACTCTTCAGGAATGCCTACAGTACACCACAAGAGATGCACTGACAGCACTGTGTCCAAGACCCTTCAGGAATGCTTACAGTACACCACAAGAGATGCAATGAAAGCACTGGGACCAAGACCCTTCAGGAATGCCTACAGTACACCACAAGAGATGCACTGACAGCACTGTGACCAACACCCTTCAGGAATGCCTACAGTACACCACAAGAGATGCAATGAAAGCACTGGGACCAAGACCATTCAGGAATGCCTACAGTACACCACAAGAGATGCACTGACAGCACTGTGACCAACACCCTTCAGGAATGCCTACAGTACACCACAAGAGATGCAATGAAAGCACTGTGACCAACACCCTTCAGGAATGCCTACAGTACACCACAAGAGATGCAATGAAAGCACTGGGACCAAGACCATTCAGGAATGCCTACAGTACACCACAAGAGATGCAATGAAAGCACTGGGACCAAGACCCTTCAGGAATGCCTACAGTACACCACAAGAGATGCACTGACAGCACTGTGACCAACACCCTTCAGGAATGCCTACAGTACACCACAAGAGATGCAATGAAAGCACTGTGACCAACACCCTTCAGGAATGCCTACAGTACACCACAAGAAATGCACTGAAAGCACTGGGACCAAAACCCTTCAGGAATGCCTACAGTACACCACAAGAGATGCACTGACAGCACTGTGACCAACACCCTTCAGGAATGCCTACAGTACACCACAAGAGATGCACTGACAGCACTGTGACCAACACCCTTCAGGAATGCCTACAGTACACCACAAGAGATGCACTGAAAGCACTGTGACCAAGACTCTTCAGGAATGCCTACAGTACACCACAAGAGATGCACTGACAGCACTGTGTCCAAGACCCTTCAGGAATGCTTACAGTACACCACAAGAGATGCAATGAAAGCACTGGGACCAAGACCCTTCAGGAATGCCTACAGTACACCACAAGAGATGCAATGAAAGCACTGGGACCAAGACCCTTCAGGAATGCCTACAGTACACCACAAGAGATGCAGACCATACTTTCTTGCTCTTAGCCAAAAGAAGAACAAACAATACTACAGCATGAAAAACTAGAAAGCCATAATAAGTAGAGTAAAATATTTATTTCCGAGGTGACTGGAGAAACCTGGAAGTGTCAAAGCACTGGTTGTACAAAGGGGTCAATAAGGCCTGTAAACAACACCCAAAAACAAAAGCACTGAAATTATGACTTACGTGATATTAACTCTGAACCTGTCACATGATTTCACGTCACAAGAGCCTCACATGGTGTACAGGTCAGCCTCAAATATCCATGTGGCACTCTTCAATATTCTTTTGATCTGAGGAGATAAAAACATCATTCAGAACTTCCTCATGACATTCATCAACACATATACATAATTTAAGAATAACAATCAATCTTCATACCATAACAATCAATCTCATTATCTAGGTTAATGCTGCGGTGAGTTGCTGTAGTATTCTGTGGACCTCATCTGCATACATGTATATTACTGTATGTCTAAATTATGATCAGTCTCCCCCATTTAAAAAAAAAAGTATTTTGCAGTGTCTCATAATCATGACCCATACAACCAAAATTTTTAATTAATTCTACTCGTTCCCAAAAGTCTTCATTTATTCTCCTGCTTCATTCTCAAGGCGAGACAGATGAAGGTGCAAGTTAGCTGTCAAGTGCTGGAAATGTAAGAGTTGTGAGAGGAAGATGGATGATGATAGTGGATCTAGTAACTAATCTGACTGGATGCAAAAAATAGTTATATCAATATGTGTTCAAGAAAAATGTGTCAGTTCCAGTGTAAAGTGAAACATAAAATTGACTGATATCTCCAACACCCTACCCACCTGCAACTGCTGCTTCTAATACCCATCACAACAAACGAGTAAGGCCAATCCACATAAAATAACAGCTCATGGCTCAGGCTAATGGAAAAGGATATCCACTCATCTCATCTCCTCCAGCCCCAATTGTCATCCTCTGTCATACAGTCCCTAACCAATCTTCAACCCTTTCCCACTTGGAACTGCCATTAAAGATGAATGGTATTCACTTGCTTACAAATCTGAAAGTGTAAGATGATCATGAGACATACGCATCAATGAACATTTCCTACATAATATAAAGCCCTTTTTTATTCAACTTTCCATCAACTGAACAATACCAAGGACAAAATACAAAAGAAGGCACATAGTTGTTACCAACACACCTATTTCACCAAAAGCAGCCACCTCAAAACCTAAATGCCTTGAAAGCAACAAGCTGGGAACTCTCTCTCTCTTCAGACATCCCCAATCCTACATCAAGAGATTCCAACAGAACTATTCGAGAATAACACAAGCCACTCACAGCAGTGCAGTAGAAAACTCAGACGCAGAAACCAATACAAAACACCTAAAGTTAATGAACCTAAACTTAGCAGACTTCTGTATTTACCAGCTGATATATTATGATTATTTTTTGTTATGTTACCATTTCAAATGTTACAAATTTTCAATAAATCTCTTAAACTGAACGCTAGGAGTACATTACAGCTTAGTTTAGGTTAGGAACTGTGTGGAGTTGCTGTTAGCTGTAAGATCTCTGGAAAATACTCAAGTGTTTGCTACATTATAGGGTCTTTGTTACTTGAAGGACTTTTTTACTTATCAGAAAGACAGACCACCAAAGTGTCTGTTAAGTTGAGATGTTACTATTACCCTAATGAATAAGAACCAGGGACTGGAACATTCCAATGAGCTCAGATTACAACCTGAAGGATTAGTCATTTATTAAAGATACCAGACCACCAAAGTGTTGGGACCTGCCACAACTAGCAACTTCTCACACTGATTCATGCACTACATTTAAACCTGTCTGGGGATACAAGTGACAAGTACCATAAGTACTGGACCAGTGAGGAACACAACTATGGGACCCTTCCCTTCCTCTCGTTTCTGAAAGGAAAAATATCACATCAAAATGAAGTTCACCAAACATGTCACCAAAGCAGAAAAACCAATGACACCTTAAAACATATACAAGGTCCTACAAACTCTCTATTTCTTCCTGAGTGTCTAGTTAGATCAGAATACCCAAGTGGTGTGAATAATTGACATTTGAGTAAAAACCTTCCCAGCGGAGATATTTCTGGATTTGTACAGGTCTACAGACATACCAAAAAATGAATTAAACCACTCAGCTTGGCAAAAGACTGAAGCTGTACAATATCTTAGAACTGGTCCGAAACTTCTCACTACAGATACAAAGTAGTTCACTGTATATCTGACCAAATTACAACTTAATAAATACCAAAAGGATGGAGATTCTAATGCATTCCATACAATCAAAGTTGATGTTCTTCTCTTACCACAAGGAAAAGGACAAGAAGCTTAATGGATAAGTTGTGAAAACTCTTAGGCCTCAAGACACACAACTGTAAAATGAAAACACAAAAAATCCATGATAAATACAGAACATAATTTTCCTGTGGAATGACCAGAAAAGCTAGAAGTTCCAAAACACTGGCTAAAGCCTGACTTGTACATGGAGGTCACAGAATTGGATGTGCATTCAGTCACACCTCTCTAAGGAGCTGCTCACAGGAATATCTATGGAACAGTGGTGAATTGTTTCTGGATAAACTGACCTCAAGTTGAAGGTGATGGGTCACTGACTAAATAGAAGGCCTTCAATTCCACTCACATGAAAACTCTGGGCTGTATGAGTAACTGGATCACTGCCAAAACCTAATAACAGTGCTCACTAACACTAGCCATCAGAAATTTTAAGATAACTACTGTAGATGCACCGGATTTCTCAAGATTTACTAAACTTGAGACAGCAACACCCAAATAATTCCTTAAACCAAAGACAGTAACACCTAAATACCATGTAAAAATTAATAAATTCATAAATAAAAAAACTAAAATATTACGGGCTCTTCTGAGACAGAATAAAAAACCAGCTAACCTTAATAATAATTCCTTAAACCAAGACCGCAACGCCTAAATACCTTGTCAAAATTAATAAATAAATATCAAGGGCTCTTCTGGGACAAAGTAAAAAATAGCTCACCTTTAACATATGTGATATTAAATAACTTTAAAATATGCACCACAATCAAGTAGCACTCCAAAAGCGAGAAAGTTATGAAAGGATGGCAGGTGGAGGCGAGTGTACTATCTATCTAACAGCCTTCCTACTTGAACAGGAATATAAGGACGATAAGATTTTGGCCAAAGGCCAAGCACTGGGACTTACGAGGTCATTCATCACTGAATGGCAAATTGAGAGTAAAGGAGGTCTGAAAGGTGTAACAAGAGGAAAACCTCACCGCTGCACTATGAAACAATTATTGGGACAAGGTGGAAAATACGATGGAAGCAGAAGAATATGAACGGAGGTATAATAAAAGGAATGAAAGGGGTTGCAGCAGCTAGGGGCCTAAGGAAGGCTGGCTGCAAGGAACGTTAAGTAAACGCCTACAGCTCCCGGCACGAGGTGCACTGGCTTGCGGGAAGCTGAGGCGTGGACAGCAAGCCAAAGTAGCACCATTTGACGCCTGACTCTAGACAGGGGACAGTGCTTGGAAGAAAGGCTATAAGTGAATTATATCACACGTATGTGGGAGACTTTACATGACAGCACATCATCATACAAATAAAAAGCAAAACAATAAATAAATACTTGACAAAAACTTATCGATAATTATGCCATTAGGCCTATGTATATGGTCCACCCATTCCAGACGTTTTGGCGCTTACTGTGGTATAGGCGTATACCACAAGCTTCGAATGCTTATTTATTTAAACGTTTTGGAACTTATAATTTACTTAAGGGTATTTCTAAACTATAAAGGTCAAAATTCAAGTTGCAAGGAACGAACATGTCCGCGGTTACACCTATTGACATAACAAAAGTCCAAGCAAAAGTCATAAGCTTACCACGCGGGCAACAGACAATAGCACTGACTAATAGCATATCCAGGGGGAGGGTGGGCACATGGGCACGTGGCCCCCCCAGGAAAAATAATGACAAAATAATAATGCCGAAGATTTAGATAATAACATATATGAGAATATAAAATGGGAAAAAATAATAAATCTACTATAGATATATATGTATATATAACATATATATATATATATATATATATATATATATATAATTTTTTTTTATTTCAAAAAGTAAATTGGCTCAAGAAATTCGGGAAAAATTCCCTAGCAATTAACATACTGAAAGACTACGTAATGCCCAAATTAACACGGTGAACACAAACACATAAAGCCCAAATTAACACGGTGAACACAAACACATAAAGCCCAAATTAACACGGTGAACACAAACACATAAAGCCCAAATTAACACGGTGAACACAAACACATAAAGCCCAAATTAACACGGTGAACACAAACACATAAAACCCCAATTAAAACGGTGAACACACGATGCCCAAACTAACACGGTGAACACACAATGCCCAAATTAACGGTGAACACACAATGCCCAAATTAACGGTGAACACACAATCCCCAAATTAACGGTGAACACACAATGCCCAAATTATTAACGGTGAACACACAATGCCCAAATTAACACGGTAAACACACAATGCCCAAATTAACAC
Source organism: Macrobrachium rosenbergii (assembly GCA_039081455.1). Taxonomy (NCBI): domain Eukaryota; kingdom Metazoa; phylum Arthropoda; class Malacostraca; order Decapoda; family Palaemonidae; genus Macrobrachium; species Macrobrachium rosenbergii. The sequence goes on from JANJGK010005352.1 coordinate 40,779, forward strand.
GGTAAACACACAATGCCCAAATTAACACGGTAAACACACAATGCCCAAATTAACACGGTAAACACACAATGCCCAAATTAACACGGTAACCACAAACAAATTGACCGAAAAAGAACTCAGCGTAAACAGCAATGCAACGGTGCAATGGAGGAGAGAAAACCAACTTCCGCCGTCAAAACCAAACTTCCCCAACGGCTGATGGATGACCTGGAGAAACTCTGTCACTCGACGAAGTCCAGAATCCCGTGAAATCGACGTGTAAATTCGTCTTCGCAGACTCACGCCCATGACTCTCTATTTACAAGAAAACAAGACGATTATCTCACTTGAACGCCCACCAAGCACAGACGCCGATCGGACGACCGGCGTAGCACGTCTTCTCTCTCTCACAGCGGCCGAACACACACTGACTAACAAACTCGAGAACTCCTCCTGATAACACGACCCGCGATGCCAGGTGAACGATAAGAGCTCCTTTTCTCGTTCCTGCTAGTCCGGAGCGTTTTGTAAACGTCCATTACGGGAGTTTCGGGCGCAGATTTTTTGTATATCGGAAAAGGGTACGTCGTCGTTTTGATTCCTTGCTTCCTGTTATCTGCTCGGACTTTCTTTTTCCGTTAACGTTCGATTCGGAAAGGGTCTTAAGCGGGAACTTCGTCAGTCATCAAGTTAATATCGTTCACTTTGTTTGGTATCGTGTGCAGCCCTCCACTGGGATGATTTCTTCTCTGGCGGGCAAGGAAGGTCCTTGCTTCTTATATTTTATAATAATTGTCTTTCAGTGTCTTCTCGTCAATATAGTAGCTCCTGCAGGATAGGAGAGTCTTTCGTTCTTTTTTAAATTTGCTCTTCACTTCAGGCAGTATTTTGTTGTATAGCCTTAGTGCACAAACGCTCTCTCTCTCTCTCTCTCTCTCTCTCTCTCCTCTCTCTCTCTCTCTCTCTCTCTCTCTCTCTCTCTCTCGCCTGACTTACAGTTTGTTCTAGGTTCAAATAGCCTAATGCTTCATTCAAGTACAAAAACGTAGCGTTCTGTCGAAACTGTAGGCATTACTTAAGGTTCTTTGCAGCGTTCCTTTTACTTTACCTCCTCTCACATCCTCTTTCTTCCATCTAAAGGTGCCCTTCCACTGGGCCGGTTGAAACGACTACAGCCGCCCGGCTAAAGTCGACGGCTATAACCGGATGGGCTATAGCCGTCGATACAGATTCCATTACAACGACTGTGGCCGGTGTAGGAGTCAGTTTCAATAATGGCACATGCAAGTGAGGACGTACTTCTTCAATACCTCTTGGCGGAAGAGGAAGAAGAAGAAGAATGTTGTTTAGTGATGCAAGCAGAGTTAGAAAGGTCATCTCCACATGAACTTTTCACATCTCGAAAAGAACAAGGATGTCAAAGGATATTGATTGAAAGACACCTTTTAAAGGACGAATATATATTTAGAAAATTCTTCCGAGTAAATATAGCTCAATTTAATTACATCCATCACAAATCGAAACTGGAAAAACAACACTACTGAGTTAAGAAACGCAGAAAAATCGTACCGACCTGCCGGCTGGACTGCTCGGAGAGGAGTGCTGCCCAGCCGGCTCGAGTCGGGAGGTGGGCAGCCTGGCCGACAGACCGGCTGTAGACGGGTCATTGGAAAGGGGTACATAATAATAGCACTGTAGGAGTCTGTTTCTACAGCCGGCCGGCTGTAGCCGGGCGGCTGTAGTCGTTTCAGCCGGCCCAGTGGAAGGGCACCTTTACTTTCCTCAACCCTCTTTCTCCTGACAACTGAATCATAGTGCTTCAGCTGCTTTGAGCTTTTCCTCTTGTTACTTAACCTTTTAAACTTTGACTGTCAATTTCCGTTTCAGCGCTGAATGACCTCATTGGTTCCAGTGCTTGGCCTTTAGCCTAAATTCTATAGTCAATTCAATCCAACGAGAGAGAGAGAGAGAGAGAGAGAGAGAGAGAGAGAGAGAGAGAGAGAGAGAGAGAGAGAGAGAGAGAGAGAGAGGAGAATTTTGTTGAAATTGTTTTAATGTGCATAATATGCACGGTTGTTTTCGAGATAGAGGGGGGGGGAATTTTGCATAACTAAATGAATCACAGGTTTATATATAGATAATAATACTAGCATTAAAAGAGCATATACAGTATGTAATATCATCCATTCGATTCCTAATGCAGACAAACCGTGTTCACTGGTTAGGACTGACAAAATTGGAATTAGGCCTAGGCCTATGTTTGTTGAGAATCACTCAAAGAGAAAATTCTAGTCAACACGAGAGAGAGAGAGAGAGAGAGAGAGAGAGAGAGAGAGAGAGAGAGAGAGAGAGAGAGAGAGAGAGAGAGAGAGGGAGAGAACAAATGGGGAAACAAATGTGGGGATAAATGGGGCTGTTGATAGCTGTGATTTCCAGTTTCCATTATTAATGGATCCGTCGTTATTTGATAGGGTTATGACCGTTATTAGAGCCGCTGATGCTGCTGCACGTAGTGCCGCTGCTGCTGTTCTCTAGCATTGGACAGCATCGGGCAAAATTGTTTAAAATATTTATTATTATTATTATTATTATTATTATTATTATTATTATTATTATTATTCAGAAGATGAATAATTGTATGAATAATTGTTTAAAATTATATTATTATTATTATTATTATTATTATTATTATTATTATTATTATTCAGAAGATGAAGAAGCCTATTTATATGGAACAAGCCCACCAAAGAGGCCAATGACATGAGATTCAAGCTTCCAAAGAATATTATTATTATTATTATTATTATTATTATTATTATTATTATTATTATTATTCAGCAGATGAAACCTATTCATGTGGAACAAACCCACCAAAGGGGCCACTGACTTGAAATTCAAGCTTCCAAAGAATATTATTATTATTATTATTATTATTATTATTAGTATTCAGTAGATGAAGCCTATTCATATGGAACAAGAAGCCCACCAAAGGGGCCATTGACTTGAAATTGAAGCTTCCACAGAATATGAAGGTGTCCATTAGGAAGAAGTCAGAGGAAGTAAAGAGAAATACAGAAAAAAGAGGAAAAATAAATCAATAAATAGATAAAGAGATAAAAATGTATCAAAATGCAAGGAGGGAAGGAGAACAGTATTAGGGTAGTAATGCATTGCGTCTTCGCTTGAACTTCTGAAGAAGAAGTTCCAGTTGCACGACATCCTCTGAAGGGAGGCTTTCTGTTCCACAGTCCCCCAACGGTGGTGAGGAAGAAATAAAATGTGAATAGAGAAATGCGCAGACTTCTTCAGGCAGAACTTTGCATCAGTAAAAGTTCCATGAAAATATTGTCATTTTTTTTTTTATTTCGATAAAGTTTCAGTGGGTTTTGTAATGTTCTATTTGATTCCTATTAGAAGTAAATCAGCATTATAGGGTTATGTATGTACGTATATATATATATATATATATATATATATATATATATATATATATATATATATATATATATATATATATATATATATATATACTCTCATGCAGCAGATTGGCCTGATAAACCCTACTGTACCCCAAACCCAAAATCTGGGAAAAGGAACCACCGCCCAAATCCGGAACCCTTTCTCCCCAATCACTATAAATCTCAAGAAAATTCCGTCGACAAATACTCATCTCTCTCTCTGTCTGTCTTTCTGTCTGGCGCTCTCTCTCTCTCTCTCTCTTTCTCCTTCTCTCTCTCTCTCTCTCAATCTCGACTTCCAGCAAAGTTGAAAACTTGGTGGAAAAGGATTCGCGAATGTTTTCAACCGTGACACTGATCGCCTTCCGGAGACAACGGAGTTTGATCAAGAGGAGAAAATCAAGGCCGTGTAATTAGAATGCTGTTTAACTAACTATTCTCCATCATTATCTTTTGATGAACGTTGATACCGCTGGTAGTGACATAAGCCAGTGGTTCTTAACCTTTTTTTAGTGTATGCGCCCCCTTTCAAATCAGCTGTCAGTTCTCGCACTCCCTGAATTGCTGATATAATAATAATAATAATAATAATAATAATAATAATAATAATAATAATAATAATACTAATAATAATAATAATAATAATAATAATAATAATAATAATAATAATGTGTAAAAGTCTCAATGCCGAGAACAGGAGTGATTTTGTATAAGGTTCACAATAATATATAAATTTTATAAAGTTTCACATTTTATTGATATATTATTGAGGACCCTATACAAAATGACAATAATAATAATGTTAATAATAATAATAATAATAATTATTATTATTATTATTATTATTGTTAGTATTATTATTATTATCACTATTTAATTTTACTTTTTGCAGAAAAAAATAACATGCGCATATAAAAATAATTTTGCCCTTAATTGTTCATAGGGATCCTCGCACCCTCTTAGGAACCGTCTTCGCCCCGCCCCCAAAAGCAGTCAATTTCAGCCTCAGGAGTTGCAGACATAACATCAGCAGCAGCAGCAGCAATGCTGTCAAGAATTGCAGCTTTTCTATGCATTGTCCCTTTATGCTACTCCTACAGTATGTACATTGACTCCTCATTCTCCTCCCCCCCACTTTTTTCCTGGGGCGAGGGTGGGTGGCAAAGGGGTGGTCTGGAGCCGGAACCACCAACCCCCCAAAAAAACTGAGGCGCTTCTTTCCCCAATCACTATAAATCTCAAGCAAACTCCCCTGACAAATCTCTCTCTCTCCTTCCTAATCTCGACTTTCGGCAAAGTCGGGAACTTTGAGAAGCAGAGTTCGCAAATATTTCCGTTTCGACACATATCGCCTTCTCCCCCCCCCCCCACCTCCCGACCCCGCCCCAGGCGCAACTAGGTTTAATCAAGGCGGAAAGAGAAAAGAAAGGGACATGAGCGACTTGATTAAGCTTGATTTTCTTCATTAATAAATATGTAGGCTATATATATATATATATATGTATGTATATATATATATATATATATATATATATATATATATATATATATATATATTATTATTATTATTATTATTATTAAAAAGGATGGCTGTATTATGCGAATTTATCTTATATAGTGTCTTTTCTATCTTCCTTATGATTCGCTTTTCAGGCTCAGCGATGTTAGTCAGTAACTGGCCGATATTCATGTTGGAAAAGGACAGTGTGCGGAATGCGGGAAGTCTTTTATTAAAATATCCAATCAGAAATCGTTCGTCTGGGTTCAGGTTCTATTCTAGGTACCGTCGACATGTTTCGACCAGCTCGTTGGTCATCCTCTGGACGTGGTTGCAGAAGGTCTGAAGAAACGGTACGGTACGGTACATAAGGACAGGGAAGAGGGGAATGGGGGAGAAGGAGGAGTACCCCTGGATACAATCCAGTTTAAAACCTCCTGGTAGGTACTCGGAATGGGAAGGGAGGAAGAAAAGGTGGGGGAAAGTGAAGTACAGTAGGAGAGGAAGAGTGAGGGGCCAGACCCTCTTGCGAAGTTGAATGTTGATGTAGTCATCATGCCAGAACAAGAGAGAGAGGAAAGGTCCAAACAAGGGACGGCTGAAGAGGATGGAATCTGAGGGCTCGTTGACAGGCTGCTATAAATGATAGTGAATGTTACTGACGGATGCCGCTGCTATAAATGATAGTGAATGTTACTGATGGATGCCGCTGCTACAAATGATAGTGAATGTTACTGATGATTTGCAAATAAATGAATTTGCTTTTTTTTTTTTTTAGATGATTAATGATAGTGAAAGTGATGTTAACTTATCCTTCTATAGAGAGATGATGATGATGGTGAGAGTGAAAGTGATGTTAACTTATCCTTCTATAGAGAGATGATGATGATGGTGAGAGTGAAAGTGATGTTAACTTATCCTTCTATAGAGAGATGATGGTGATGGTGAGAGTGAAAGTGATGTTAACTTATCCTTCTATAGAGAGATGATGATGATGGTGAGAGTGAAAGTGATGTTAACTTGTCCTTCTATAGAGAGATGATGGTGATGGTGAGAGTGAAATGAAATGGGTCACAGTTGATCCTTGGCTCTAGTCTTCTCCACCAGTAATGGTCTCTGACTCGATTGTTGGTGAGTTCCCTTGTTGTATTGTACAGGTCTTCATCCTCTGTATTTAATTTATCCCAGGTTTTTTGTCCAAGCCTGTGGAACCTGACGTTAAGAGGCCTCTAGTTTGGAGCGATTATGTAAGTCCCTTATTGTATTAAAATAGGGAGGTTTTTCTCTATAAGCTTGCCTCAAAGCTTTGTTTTGTATAACTTGCATTTTTGCTGAGTGATGTCTTGCTCAGTGCACCAAATACAATGGCCGGATATTCCAATTGTGAAGAAACGAGGTGCTCGGGTTGGTATTTATAGGGGGGGTCTTGATCGATGCTGAATTATGATTGGCTGCCCGGGGCATGTACCCTCGGGCGGAGCCTATTTTCCCAGGCCGATGTGCGTGCGGCGTTAGTGCTGGGGATGAAGAGAGAGAATTTCGATCCTCCGATGCCGAATTTTGATTCGCACGTTCGCTATGGGGATCGCTCAGTGCATGTCTCCTGGCTGCCGTGGGGGAGGAGAAATATTTCTTGCGTGATGTTGAGGGTTGGTTTCTCCTTCCTAATGTGCAATGCTTCCAAGAGGCGTAGGCGGCGGTGGTCGCTAGTTTGGTCAATTATTTCGATGTTCGTGATTATGTTTTTTCTTTCTATTCTCTGGTTATGGACGGTCCTGGCATGATTAAAGATAGCCCCCTCTTGGGCGTGGCAGGAAATCCTCTTTGGAGAAACGCATGGTGGTCATACCGATGTAAGGACCGAGGCATCCTCGGACGGGGCACGAGTACCGGTATACCACGTTGGTTTTCTTCAAGGGGTCCTGCTGAGGGGGGGGCTGGGTTGTTATGCATAACCAGGCTGCTCGTCTTTCTGCTCTTATAATAAATAACCAGATGTATGTTTCTGTTGGAGTCAACAGGGCTGACATTAAT
>JANJGK010005354.1:10000-17500 GCA_039081455.1 Macrobrachium rosenbergii
ATAATAAAAATGAATAAATAAAAAATAAATAAATGAAAATAAATACATAAATAAAAATATATAAATAAATAAATAAAAATAAAGAAAAAATAAATAAATAAAAATAAATATATATATTCATAAATAAAAATAAATAAATAAATATATGTAAATAAATAAATAAAAATAAATAAAAATAAGTAAATAAATAAAAATAAATAAATAAATAAAAATAAATAAATAAAAAATTAAAATAAATAAACGAATAAATAAAAATATATAAATAAATAATTAAATAAATAGATAAACAAATAAATAAAAAAAATAAATAAATAGAAATAAATAGATAAAAATAAGTAAATAAATAAGTAAAAATAAATAAATAAGTAAAAATAAATAAATACATAAAAAATAACTAAATAAAAATAAAAAATAAAAGTAAATAAATTAATAAAAAAATAAATAAAATAAATAAATAAATAATTAGAAATAAATAAAAATAAATGAATATAAATAAAAATCAATAAAAATAAATAAAAATACGTAAATAAACAAACACAAATAAATAAATAAATACATAAAAATACATAAATAAATACATAAATAAAAATAAATAAATAAATAAGTAAATAAAAATTAAATAAATAAATAAAAGAAAATAAATAAAAAATAAACAAAGAAAAATAAATGAATAAAAATTAAAAAATAAAAATAAAAAATAAATAAATAAATAAAGATAAATAAAAATAAATAAATAAAAATAACAGAAAATAAATAAGTAAATAAAAATAAATAAATAAATAAATAAATAATTACATAAAAATAAATAAATGAATAGATAAAAATTGATAAATCAATAAAAATAAATAAATAAATAAAAATAAATAATTAAATAAAAATAAATAAATAAATAAAAATAAATACATAAATAAATAAAACTTATAAGTAAATAAATAAAAACATATAAATAAAAAATAAATAAATAAATAATAAATAAATATATATAATCAATAAAAATAACTAAAAATACATAAGTAAAAATAAATGAATAAAAATAAATAAAAATGAATAAATATATAAAAATAAATAAATAAATAAGAATAAATAAATAAAAATAAATAAATAAAAATGAAATAAAAATAAATAAAAATGAATAAATATATAAAATAAAGAAAATACACAAATAAATAAATATATAAATAAATAAAAAAATACATAAATAAATAAATAAATAAATAAATAAATAAATACAAAAAATAAATGAATACATGTTGTAAACATGTCAGCAACTTATCCCATACATATTGCAAACTTGCTGCAAACAAGTCAACAATTTATCCCATACATATTGCAAACTTGTTGCAAGCAAGTCAACAACTTATCCCATACATATCACAGACATGTAAACAAATCAACAACTTATCCCATACATATCACAGGCATGTTGCAAGCAAGTCAACATCTTATCCCATACACATTCCAAACCTACTGCAGACAAATCATTAACTTATCCCATACATATCACAGACATGTTGCAGACAAGTCAACAACTTATCCCATACATATCACAGACACGTTGCAGACAAGTCAACAACTTATCCCATACATATCACAGACCTGTTGGAAACAAGTCGATGACCGTAAGTGAAGAGCGAATTTTTGGATAATCGTATGAAGCACTGGTTGTGACTACCAATAAGTAGTTGTCATAGACAGTGTCAGTAACTTATTGCACACATATCACAAACAGGTTGATTACACTCACTGACATGTATTCAACAAGTGGCCTGTATTCAACATGTCTGTGTGATAAATTACCAACATGTGTTTAGGGACATGTTTTGCAAGTGTGGACATACCTAGGAAACCATTAATGCCACATCGCAAACTGGTTAAATACAGTCACTTAGTTGTTGAATACAAGCTAGTGACTGTATTAAACCTGTTGGTGATGTGTGTGCGATATGTTACCGACAAGTGTTAATGACATATTCTACCACGGTGTGGAAACGCTCCTAGAAACCGTTTATGCCACGTTGGTTTAAGGTAATGGTTGAAGACAGTCGCTTACTTGTTGAATACAAGTTACCGACTGTATTAAACCTGTTGGTATTAGTTGTGCGATAAGTTACAATTTATCTAGAAACTGGAAACTGCAGTTATTCTCCAGAAACACTGCAAGATTCAATTAGCCCCTTTCCAGAATCGGAACCTGGAAAATCCACCTGGAAAACTCATGTTTACAACCCTTCGCCCTAAACTTTTATATAGAGTATCTGTCCAGTCTATCTCCAAAGCGACATGAATTCACTCTACGCTGAATTCACTTCCAGCTCGTCAATGCGCGACCCAGAAATGAGAATTCCATTAATGGCTTCCAGTGCTCTAAATATAGAAATCCCGCTTTCGCCGGGTGCTCGTTGTTGCCCTATATTTGTATCTCCCGTCGTTAACCCCGTCAGGAAATAAATCGGGACTATGCTCTTTAATTCCCGACTATTTATAGCTGATGAATCTGCGCCTCTGCTCTGTTCTTTAATCGGAGTGGAAAAGGAGCTTTTACCGAAGTGTTGTTACGAAAAGCTGCTGCTTTTTTTTTGCTTGACTGCTTTGTTTTGCTTAGCTGCTTTTTTATGCGAAAAGTGGCTGCTTTTCCTTTGCTAAGATGCTTATCCGCTTATTGTTTGCTTAGCTTCTTATTTTTTGCATAGCTGCTTTTGCGCTTAACTGCTTTTTGCTTAACTACTTTTCATTTGCTCAGCTACTTTTTTACTAGCTGATTTTTTGCTTAGCCACCTTTTTTCTTTGCTGCTTTTTTGCTTAGCCACTTTTTTGCTTGGCCCCTTTTTATTTAGCTACTTTTTTCCTTGCTTAACTGCTTTGTTTGCTAGCTACTTTTTGCTTAGCTGCTTTTTTCCCATTGCTTGTGCGTTTTTACGTTTGAACGTTTCTCAAACGTTTGCGAGTTTTGAGGGAAATGTTTGAGTGAAGTTACGAACGTTAATGTAAATAGCTTGAATATATTTTCAACAGAAATTACGAATATCAGTATAAATAGTTAAATATATTTCTAATAGAATTACGATTATCAGTGTAATTAGGCGAATATATTTTTAACAGAAATTACGAATTTCAGTGTAAATAAGATATATTTCAATGGAAATTACGAATGTTAGTGTAAACAGTAGAATATATTTTAATGGAAATTACGAATGTCATTGTAAATATGCGAATATATTTTTAGAAGAAATTACGATTATCCGTGTAATAAGCTTAATATATTCCTAATGGAAATTACGAATATCAGCATAAGTACTTTGCAATTGCATAAATAACTCTGCATATGTGTTCACCCACCCATTGCAGAATAATATAACAATGATTATATCCATCTCATTTGTCAAAGGGGCCCTTACGGTTACCGTGAAAAACGAGACGGAAATGAGGAATGTTTAGTATATTTTTACGTATCCATTCCAGGGGAAAATTGATCGCAATGTGATGGTATGGTTGGATAGACAGTGATGGCTTTTGGTTACTGTCTGGGAATCGCGATTACTCGGGTAATCTTAAGATGAGGAAGTCTTTCAAGAAGAGACATCGGTAACGAGTATATTTCTCGCTGAAATATACTCGTGGATGAGTATATTTCTGAGAGAGATATATTCAGTGACGAGGACATTTCTGGTGGAAATATACTCGGTCACGAGTATATTTTTGGCAGAAATTATACTCATGGACGAGTGTATTCCCGGTAGAAATATATTCAAGGGGGAGTATATTTCCGGCAGAAATATGCTCAGTGACGAGTATATTTATGGCAGGAATATATTCAGTGACTAGTATATTTCTGGCAGGAATAAACTCGTGGATGAGTATATTTCTGTCTGGAATATACCCTGTGACGAGTATATATCCGGAAGGATATACTCAGTGATGAATATATTTCTGCAGGAATATACTTAATGACGAGTATACTTCCGGCAGGAATATATTTAGTGACGAGTATATTTCTGTCTGGAATATACCTGTAACGAGTATATTTCTGGCAGGAATATACTCAGTGACGCGTATATTTCTCGTAGGCATACACTAAGTGACGAGAATATTTCTGGCAGGAATATATTCAGTGACGCGTATATTTCTGACAGAAATATGCTCAGTGATGTTTAGGTTTCTGGTAGACATACTCAGTGACGCGTATATTTCTGACAGAAATATACTCAGTGATGCTTAGGTTTCTAGTGGACATATAATCAGAAAGTTGATTAGATAATTATCTTTGTGAGTTACAATGTGCACGAATCAATCTCCAAGACGGGATGGAGGTAATCACTGAAGAATAAAAATGAGAAAGGTAATCTACAAAATTAATCGACTTATATTGTTTTTTTTTTAGTTTTCTGTAAAAGAAAACTATTGTGCCGGCTTCGTCTGTCCGTCCACACTTTATTCTGTCCGCACTTTTTCTATCCGCCCTCAAATCTTAAAAAATACTGAGGCTAGAGGGCTGCAAATTGGTATGTTGATCATCCACCCTCCATTCATCAAACATACCAAATTGCAGCCCCCTAGCCTCCTCAGTAGTTTTTATTTTACTTGAGGTTAAAGTTAGCCATAATCGTGCTCCTGGCAACGATATAGGGTAGGCCACCACCGGGCCATGGTTAAAGTTTCATGGGCCGTGACCTATGATACCGAGACCACCGAAAGATAGATCTATTTCCGGTGGCCTTGATTATACGCTGTAGCGGCTGTACAGAAAAATCGATTGCGCCGAAGATATTTCAGCGCATTTTTTACTTGTTTTATATTATATAATACCTGTCAAAATTAGGCCTACCTTAATTTCGCCAGGAAGGACAGGAGATATTTTTTCACAGTCGGCTGCATAATAAACCATTCGGCTTCTCTGAATTATACTCGACTCCCAGAATCGATTAAGCGGGTAACCCCTTCAAACGGGGAGCATTTATTTAAAAGCACAGTTGTTTTCTGTTCCACAAAACGAGCAACTGCCGTTTTATCCCTCGCTTTGTGAGAGCGAGAGCAATCATTTTCTTAAAGAGCAAAAGTTCCCGGGGCCGATAGAGTGATTAATAAATAAAAAACAGCCACACTTACAAAAAACAAAAGGGAAAACAAAATATTCCAATAAAGTCATGAAACCTATTACGGTACTCAGTGATGGCTATCAAGGTATTTTTTTGTGCGTTTTTGTGTGTATTTTTCCTCGGTTGGAATTTGAATTACTGATTAATCGAAAAGGAAAACTTTAACTTCATTTGGGAAAAAAAACATGATCATAAAATCCTCATTAGCGTCAAAGTACTGACAGGCGACTATAGTTATTAACATGTGAATGAACTCGGTTAATGAGGAAAGATTTTTTTTTGTTACGTAAGCTCATAGCAGCTGCTTCTCTCTCTCTCTCTCTCTCTCTCTCTCTCTCTCTCTCTCTCTCTCTCTCTCTCGTGGAATTGTTGGAAAAAACTTGGAATTTTTTTCGGGTACTGGTCAAATCTCTGAGTTTTGTATGAAGGATTATTGGTCAAGGTTCAGAATTTTTTTCATGGAATTGTTGGTCATAACTCGGAATTTTTTAATGATATTGTTGGTCAAAACTCAGAATTTTTATAGTCTAAACTCAGAGTTTTTATTGAAATTGTTGGGCAAAACTTGGAATTTTTTAATCAAATTGTTGGTCAAAACTCAGAATTTTTAAATGAAATTGTTGGTCAATACTCGGAATTTTTTAATGAAATCGTTGGCGAAAATTCGGAATTTTTAAATGGGATTGTTGGTTAACACTCGGTGTGTTTTCATGGAATTGCTGGACAAAACTTGGATTCTTTTTTGTCTTGGATTGTTATAGTAAAACCTCAGAGTTTTTCATGAGGAATTGTTAGTTAAAATTTTGATTTTTTAAAAGAAATTTTTAGTCAAAACTCGTAGGTTTCTCAAAGAAATTGTGAGTTAAACTTGGGTTTTATAAGATATTATTAGTAAAAATTTGGAGCTCGTTTTACAAGGAGTTTTTTTAGAAGAAAAAACTTGAATTTTTGAAGAGGAATTTTTAGTTAAAACTTGAATTTCCTGCGAGGAACTGTTAGCCAAAATGTGTTATTTCAAAGGAATTTACAAAAAATTATTGGAGGTTTTAAAAAGAATTGTTGGCCAAAACTCGAAGGTTTTTTTCCAGGAATTTTGAGCCAAAATGTGAGTTTTTTTACGAGGAATTATTAGTCAAAATTTGGATCGTTTTTTAAAGGAATAGTTGGTCAAATTTTGCAGATTTCTTACAAGAATTCTTTGTCAAAACTTGGAATATTTAAAAGGATTTTTTAGTCAAAATTCTGATTTTTTTTAAAGGAACTCTTGGGCAGAATTTGAAATTTTTTTAAAGGAACTTTTTGTCAGAATTTGGAATTTTTTAAAAGGAATTGTTGGTAAAAATTTTGAATTTTTCCTAAAGGAATTGTTGGACAAAATTTTGAATTTTTTAAAATGAATTGTTGGTAAAAAATTTGGAGACTTGGAATATTTAAAAGGATTTTTTGCTTAACACTTGGAGTTTTTTTGCAAGGAATTGTTAGTAAAAATTTGTAGATTTTGTGCATGGAATTGTTAGCCAAAATGTTTAATTTTTAAAAGGAATTGTTAGCCAAAACTTGGAATAGTTAAAAGGAATAGTTAGCCAAAACTTGGAATTTTTTAAAAGGAATTGTTAGCCAAAATTTGGAATATTTAAAAGGAATCATTAGTCAAAACTTTAAGAACTGGTTTTCAAACAAAACTTTTGTTCAAAACTTATGGACCCTTAAAAAGGAATTATTAGTCAAAGCCTAGAGAATTTTATCACATGGGCACTTTTGAAATAATAGCTCTAACAAACAAACAATAACCAAGCGACAAACAAAAAAAACCAACTCCCCCGAAGTCTCTAGATCTCTCAAGCTAAGGAGAACTTCATAGTCTGAACTTCTTGGATCTTCTTCTTCTTCTCGCAAGTTTCAAGAAGTGATTTGGGAAGTGTTCGTCAGTTCTCGGTTTGTGCCGGATAGGTCCGGCTTAACGAAGCTTATCAGCTGGGTAGAGTAAACCCTCTCTCTCTCTCTCTCTCTCTCTCTCTTTGTCACTGCAATACCTCTAGATATTTTTGTATAAGGATACATTTTGGGCAACTATTTTTGGAAGAGACGAATCTAGTCCTTCTCTCTCTCTCTCTCTCTCTCTCTCTCTCTCTCTCTCTCTCTCTCTCTCTCTCTCTCTCTCTCTCTCTCTCTCACTTCAATACCTCTGGCGTTTTCATATAAGAATGCATTTAGGGCAACCGTTTTTGGAAGACACAAATCTAATCAACTCTCTCTCTCTCTCTCTCTCTCTCTCTCTCTCTCTCTCTCTCTCTCTCTCTCTCTCGCTGTCTGCCACGGTAATCATTTCATTATAATAATATTCACACATAGGTGCACTGCTCCCAAGAGAGAATATTTATTCATGAGCCGTGAAAAATGTTGTCGG
>JANJGK010005354.1:22500-37500 GCA_039081455.1 Macrobrachium rosenbergii
GAGAGAAGAGAGAGAGAGAGAGAGAGAGAGAGAGAGAGAGAGAGAGATAAACCCAGCACCGGCAACTGTGCGTCACACAAAGACTGGGGGACATTGTAGCTGAGCGCCATGTGCCTTCAGTGGCGGAACACGGCTCCCTTTTGCGAGTCTGCGCTGGTAAACCACAATTTAAAGTTGAGGTATAATGAATATAATGGCTAGATATACAATGTCAAGTTCAGTTCCTGCTTTGTTTCCGTTGCTATAATGATTGACGGTGCAGCTGGAGGCGATATGGAATTTGGGGGGAATTAATTCAATTATATATATACTCAGGTTATATATTATATATGTATAATATATATATATATATATATTATATATATATATATATATATATATATATATATATATATATATTATATGTATATACACATACATTAAAATACATATGTATATATAATAATACTATATATATATATATATTTATATATGTATATATATATGCATACATATATGTATGTATATATATACTTTATATATAATATATATATATATATATATATATATATATATACTATATATAAGATATTATATATATAATATATATATATATATATATATATATATATATTATATATATATATATATATATATAATATATATATATATTATATATATATATCTATATATTGCACACATGACATTAAACTTGGAGAAAAACACAAAATAAGCAGAAACAATTAAACATACACCAAGCTAACGATTTTAAACTGCCCGATCTAAAAATAAAAAATTTGAATTACATCGAACAAATCATTACAGATACAAAATGACATACGAAAATCCCATTACAGTTATGGTATGACAGGACACAAGTGATCAATAGATGTAATGATCACAGATGATCATTTATAATTACAGAAAGATTGTTACACCCCAAAGAGAATTTAATAATAATAATAATAATAATAATAATAATAATAATAATAATAATAATAATAATAATAATAATAATAATAATATCATACCCCTCAAAGTGGAGATTAAGAATTAACAGATTTATAAACCCCCTAGAATAGGATTACTATTCCATATCGGGAAGACTGGGGAGGATTTATCTCTAAATATTTATAGAGGGGGATTTAAACTTCTGATATTAGATGAGTAATGATATGAAGAAGGGATTACACTCAATAATTTGATGTCTTATCTCTTGGGATTATAGTAATTATATATTGAGGTTTACAGATTTTGCTGAGATCTAGCTATTAATAATAATAATAATAATAGTAATAATAATAATAATAATAATAATAATAATAATAATAATATTAAAAAGGATGGCTGTATTATGCGAATTTATCTTATATAGTGTCTTTTCTATCCTCCTTATGATTCGCTTTTCAGGCTCAGCCCCCCCTCAGCAGGACCCCTTGAAGAAAACCAACGTGGTATACCGTACTCATGCCCCGTCCGAGGATGCCTCGGTTCTTACATCGGTATGACCACCATGCGTTTCTCCAAAAGGATTTCCTGCCACGCCCAAGAGGGGGCTATCGTTAATCATGCCAGGACCGTCCATAACCAGAGAATAGCAAGAAAAGACATAATCACAACATCGAAATAATTGACCAAATTACCGACCACCGCCGCCTACGCCTCTTGGAAGCATTGCACATTGGGAAGGAGAAACCAACACTCAACATTACGCAAGAAACCTTTCTCCTCCCCACGGCAGCCAGGAGACATGCACCGAGCGATCCCCATAGCGTATGAGCAAATCAAAATTCGGCATCCGAGGATCGAAATTCTTCTCTTCATCCTCAGCACTACAACGCCGCTCGCACGCAAGACGAAAACAGAACTTCGACTTGGATGAGAAGACTCCGCCCGAGGGTACATGCCCCGGGCAGCCAATCATAATTCAGCACCGATCAAGACCCCCCCTATAAATACCAACCCGAGCACCTCGTTTCTCCATCACCCGTGTCTACACTCGCAGCAACATACAAATGCAGCAGGCAGACACATAAATCTGCTAATAGAAGAATTTCCTGAAGTGAAGCTGCTAAATGACATCAATGAAGCAACACACCTCCAAGGCGGAAGGCTAGACTTGAGCTTCATATCCAAGAATCTACAGGAAAACTGCACATGGAAATTGCACCCAATATTGGCCAGCGATCACTTTGCAACAGAAACTAACATAAGGATACCAAAAATACCTCCACCACCACCTCCTCCAGCAGGTTGGAGACCAGATCTGGCCAACTGGTTAGTATTTGAAAACCATATGACCAGTTGGGCAACACAGTACATACAAGACCCAGCCCAAAACATGAACCAACTGCAAGAGGACTTTGAGAAGAGCCTACACAGTGCAGCAAATGCTTCCATGCCAAAGAGAACCTTTGGTACAAACAAAACCCCCCACAAAGACAGCTGGTACTACAACTCAAGAATAAAGGAAATGAATTCGAGAGTTAACAGAACAAGGAAGCTCTTCAGGCGACAACCCACAGATGAACTACATGCTGTCTTAAGGGATGTCATGAATCATGCAACCCAAACAGCCAGAGAAGTAAAGCAGGAAACCTGGCTGACGTGGTGCTCACAGACGACCCGTCTAACCCCAATAGCAAAAATATGGTGGTGGTTCAACAAGGTATCAGGAAAGACCAGACCACCACAAGCACATCATCCCAACCCACAGGCAGAAGCGAACAGACTTGCGCAACATTTTGCTGACAGGACCAAAACGGCACATCTGCCACCTGCCACAAGGGAAAGGCAGGTGACATTAGATCCAGGGAGATGGCTAGTTATCAACACAGCGTGCAATGAGCCTGACGTCACTGACACCCCATTCACAATGAATGAGCTTAACAAAGCCCTCCAAAAAGGAAAAAACACAGCTCCAGGATCAGACATGATCACATACAGCATGCTGAAAAATATAGGCACAGCAGCCAAGGAAGTACATCTGCACATAATCAACAGAACATACACTGAGCAAGTCAGACCCACACAATGGAATCAACAAAACACGCAACCAATTCCCAAACCCAAGGAACCAAACTCCTACAGGCCCATTTCTCTCATCAGCTGCACAGAAAAGACTGCAGAGAGAATGGTACTAAACAGACTTGTATGGAAAACAGGACCACTACATCATCGCCTATATGGTTACAAAGAAGGAATAGGCACACAAGAATGCCTAGCAGATGTAATGGCAACAATAAACAACAGAAAGTCAATTGTAGTCTTTCTCGATTTAGAAAAAGCCTACGAACTAGCCAGCGCCGCCGTCATCCTTGCTACCTTGGTGGACAAAAGAGTTAAAGGTAACCTGTTAGCATGGGTCAAAGGATACATGCAAAACAGACAAGCCAGAGTCACCTTCCAAGGTGCAAGCTCAGATTTTCTCAACTTAGAAAATGGAACACCACAGGGAGGAATACTTAGTCCCTTCCTCTTCAATGTACTAATGGAAAATGTAGCCACAATCACCCTACCAGAGGGAGTGGAAATTTTCATATATGCAGACGATGTGTGCTTAATGAGCACACACAGGTACAGATCCTACCAAAATATGCAAAATGCAATAACACAAATTGAAAATAGCTGTACAGAGCTTGGTCTAAAAATCAATACAGCAAAAACCAAAGCAATGGCAATTAAACATGACCTAAACCCAAATGAAATACAACTCATGGGTGAACCCATCGAATGGGTAGAAAACTTTTTGTACCTAGGAGCAAATATCAACAAACAACTCTCCCCACACAAAGAAATAGAAACACTTAAGCAAAAAATCAAATGCAGGCAAAATGCTATGAGAAGAATCACCTCTCTAAAACAAGGAGCAGTATACCATGCCCTCAGAACTTTCTACATACAGACAATAAGGTCAACTGTGGAGTACGCAGCACCTGTCCTTACTTGCCTCACAAACACAGAACAAAAAAGCTTCAAAGTAATCCAAAACAATGCCTTAAGACTCATCACAGGTGCACCCATGTGGACTAACTTGTGTGTCTTGAGAAACGAAACAAACTTACAATCTCTAACACACAGAATAGATCAGAGAAACACATCCATACTGCTAAAAACCTTGAAAGGTAGCAGAAACTGCCCACTCAAGAGAGAAATCAAGAAAAACATTGAGCTTCATGAGGAACTAGACCCCCCCAAGACATATGCTGGCAACCTCCTAGCAGCCTTAAGGAGAGTAGGGATGCAAAATCAAGCAGCCGCAATCAAGGAAGACACGCCAATCGCAGAGTACAGAGAACAAGCACCCTGGGAGCCTGAACTTTTCAAGATAAACTTTACAGTCCTCCCTGCAAGCAAAGAAGCATGCACTGCTCAACAGCTAAGGCTTGCAGCCCAAGAGGCAATCAGGAAAACTGCAGCCACAAATGAATATTTTACAGATGGATCAGTAGATCTCAGCATCCCGGCAGCAGCAGCAGGAGTCCACTCAACAACCCTCAAAGGATGCTGGAGGCTCTCTGACAATGCCTCCACTCTACAAACTGAACTGATTGCCATTGCAAAAGCTCTAGAAGACTCTCAGCATAGGCAGGGAAACACAACAATTCATACTGACTTCTATCATGCATATGGGCAATTGCAAGCCTCCACCAAAACAGGAACAGGGAAATAACATTAAACTGGATTCCAAGCCACGTGGGAATCCAAGGAAACGAAGAAGCAGATTCTCTAGCAAAAAGTGGGTTGCTACACACCAACGTTAGTATCAAAATCAGCCCCTCACTCACACAACTGAAAAACAAGGCAGCAGCACACTGCCAACTACAAGAAGAAAGCAAAGTCAGAAGAGCTGTTTTCGGTGGCTCAAAAACCGCCAAATGGTACATAGACACTGTAAACCTAAAACCACACAATATAACCAAAGACATGTCACGGGCCCTAGCAGTCATAATCAATCGGCTAAGGCTAGGATACCTGTGCACATGGCAAAGAATAGTAGACAATCCTCAACCATGCAAGTACTGTGAAACAATCCCAGAAGAACCCCTGGAACACTACCTTCTTGACTGTACAGAAACAGAACAGCTAAGAACAAGTTATGAAGGTAATGAAAGAACAGCTACCCAAATAACAAAGCACATAATGACAAACATCCATGAATTTGCAGGCTTCCTATGCTCCTACCCACCACCAAGATAACTCTAAAGAATCCATACCTTAAACCACCCACCCTCCTTCCCTATTCTTAAATCAGACTCAACAGACTCGACCCAGACAACAAATAAAAATCCATACCATTCATCTCTAAATACTGACTTTAGAAAGCACCCCTCCTGTAAAAAGTGCTTTTGAGTGTTGGGTGAAAGGAACAGACGCTTCTCTTGAAATGTTGTATTTAATAAATCCTCAATCATTCTTCATTTACATCTTCATAGTAGATCACGTCAAGTGCGTCGTTCACTGTAACACAACAGTGGCACATCAACAATCAATCTAATTCAATATTAATCAGAAAAACAATAGGCTATATTATATTACAAGATCATAAATAATTAATAGGTAAACATTTCTACTCACATTGTACTATCCCCACTCAGTTCTTAACACTTTTTAATGAATGACTCGCGCCAACCTCTCGGTCTCGCTGGCATGTGCACTGTCCCAGGTGTCCCTTCAAGCAATGCGAGACGCGGCGCCGCTCTGGCCCTGAGATCCGAGAGGCAGAGGGGAGCCAAACAGTTGCATTTATATCCACATTTAAACTACAAAGAGCAGCTCCAACAATTCAAAAAACAGTTTAACAAATTTCAATGGAACCTAAATCTATTTTCTTCATCATTCATGAAATCGCCAAATTGCAACCAGAAAAACATATCAATACAGTACAAAAAATTACTAACTAAAAAACTCAGTCATTTCCATCGTAGCAGCCTCCCATTGGCTGAGAAACAACAAAGGGGCATATAGCGGCAAATTCGGCATCACTCAGATACGGCAAACAAAGTGCAATAGAACAAAAACACTCAATTCACGAGAAAGTGCACAAATTTTAATGAATTTTGATATACAACACCTCATATTTTAGTGCAATATCAACCAAGAATCATGCTTTTAAAAATGAAATGAGAGGCGAAGAAGGTACGTGGTCGTGCATGTAAGTCGTTTTCTTTCCTTTTGAGTCCACCAAAGAGCACTGTTATCACTGCGTATACTCAATTAATTCTTTTAATATCAGTTGGCTCTAGGCGTTTTACACCTCCCCTATCATTCCATCCATCACAATCAACACCCAACAAATACACAAAACACATACAGACACAAGAATTAGGACTGGACAAGGAATATGGCTTTGGATCACCTCAAACTAGCATACTAGCTACCTGTGCCTACTACTCAATTCTTCTTTTTTCCATCTGTTGGCCTCTCCCACTAGCCAACGCTCACTGCTATCGTACTTTTATCCTCATCTGATGGGTACCTAAGGTTCAAAGAGGTTGCAACCTTGCCTGTTAATCCTAATCCTTTTAATTTCAAAATTTCACCCCCACCAAAATCACTTTCATGTATCATAATAAAGTTTTCATTAACCTACCCATCTCACAGACTCATCATCAACATATAGTTACGGGCTGCTCTAGAAGCAAGAGCCCGTGCTGGCACAAGGCCAGCTAAATCTAAACCAACAACAAACAACCTCGTTTCTTCAGGAGATTGTGAGCAGCAGCAGTAGAGGACGGACGTGTAGCTGAGCTGTAGCAGACCAGATCGAAGCTGAACCTGTTCCAGTTGCCAACTACCCTTATTCCCTTACCTTTTACCTAATCTTTACATCCTTCCCACAACTTCCTCTGTTTCCAACATTTATTGACTATTGTGTTTCATCTCCTGGAGGACCTGCTAACTGTGGGATGGTCTGGTACTCCCTGGGATCCAGGGTGAGTAGCTAAGACACACAGGAGGGGGGAATTAACCCCAACCAGCCCCCCGGAGGTTGAAAGCAAGGGTCAATAGATTCCTTTCTCTAACTGACCACATTCACTACTTGACTTCAAGACAGACCACAGAACAGACCTTTGGTCTGTACAGTAAAAAAAAAAAAAAAAAATTTTTTCCTTTTGTACCCCCTGGGATCCAGGGGTGTAGCTAAGGTGCACAGGTGGGGGATATAACCCTGTGGAGTACATCCCTGTTAAAACAATCAGCCATCTCATTCCATTACTTTATTCATCTTCACACTCCATTGTTACCACGTTTCATCCATCCATGCATTTCACATATATTTAGTTTTAAAGGGGTCACTGGGGACCGGGAGAGATGCCTTCCATAAGACTTAAAAATGATGGGGAGGGATCATTTGCATCCAAGAAAAGGGAGATATTTGCACTATCTGGGTTAGTAAAAATTGACATTTTCCGAGTAAGTCCGAGAAATAATGGAAATATTTATATAATAGTAAGAAGACCTTGATAACCTCCTGAAAGAGGAAGTAATTGCACAGTTTAACCAGAAGGGGTTCCAAATAATTACACCACCAGAAATCAATGCTCTAAGGACAGTAGTCCTGAAATATGTAGACTGCCAGGTAGAAGAGTACAGTGAGGAGGAACAAATAAGAAGCATAGAAGAATGCCAGAGATGGGCGAAAGTTAAAAAAGTATTCCTTATCCCCCCAAGGGCTGACAACCCTAATCCTAAGACTTGGACTGTAAAGGTTAAATTCGAAACTAGAGAGATGGTCCAGACGGCACTGAGGACAGGTCTGACCATATGTAATCAAAGTATCCCTCAGCATAACGTACAGGAGGAAGTATACATACCAACGCCGTACTGTGGGAATTGCTTTTCCTACGAACATGTCAGAAAACAATGTAAAAAGCCATTGCAAACACAATGCAAGAGATGCAGTGTTGTTGGGCATGTTGCCCAAGATTGCAATAGGCCCTTTCAATGCATTAACTGTGGGGGAAATCACGATACCCTGGACAAAAAGTGTCCAACCAGAATCGAAATGATGAAGAAAAGAGGGGGAGAACTGAGACAGGTAGAGGCAAACAAGGCCAAAGCCAGAAATGTGGACACAAAATTAAGCTACAGTGCCGCCCTATCAGGCCCCTCCCCTAGCACTCGCCCAACCATCCCTGCAGCTCAACAGCAGCAACAAAACAACCACCTGCTCTGGTACGTATACAATGGGGAAATATTTGCAGCAATGCAGGATATGGTAGAACCAGGCTCCTACCAAAAGGCAATAGACGCCTTCTATACAGAAAATAATCTTCCAAAAGTTAAGTTTCCCTCGATGGCGTCTGGGGAACAGATAATAAAGAAATTTGCGTCCTTGACAGAAAATACTCCGACCGCCCAGCCCCAGCCCACCTCGAGCCAAATGGAACCAGTAGATTCGAGAGAAGAAGCAGCTGCGCCGATGCCTACTGGGATGGAAGACGAAACCATCGTCGCCAAGAGGGTGGCACAAAATGCAACAGAAAGTGAAGAGGAAGAGGAAGAAGAGCGAAAGAAGAAGAAAAAACATAGCCGGGGAAGCAGTCCAGTGACCTCTCCGAATGATTATCGGAAGGAGGAAGTAGAAAAGAGCATCTCAGCAATCAAGGAAAGCCAACTAGAGATCGTGTATCCCTCCAGTTGGAAAATAAACACAAAAAATATCGAAGGGAAAGTAAGAATTATTGATAGATTCATCAACAATGAATGTATTGGCTACAGCAGGAGCACCATCCCCCAGGCAGAGATAAAACTCCACCTATACGGACTAATAACTGAAAAACGAGTTCCCTTCTCATGCATCAAATTTAATACAGGCAATGGAGAAGAAATAGCCCGTGTTCTCGCCGACGACAGGGACTAACAACTCACGGTTCTGTGTGTCTGAGTTTTGTCACTTTATTACTTTCGCTTTAATCGAAATTAATATACCTAACATCAGTATCAGTATTATTGTTATTATTATTCTTATCTTGCTTCATAATGTTAAACACAATAAAAATAATCCAGCTTAATGTGATTAAACAGACAAAATGCAAACATAGGGAACTGTACAACGAATTCCGACACCTTGACCCCGACATCATCCTCTTGAATGCAACAGGGATAATGGATGATTGCCCCATCAAGTTCTTTGGATACCGAGTGTATCAGAAGAACAGCGCCGGGGAGGATCATGCAGGCATTGCTGTTGCAATCAAATACCAAATCAAGCACAGACCATTGATGGATTTTACTGACGACACGTTGGGCATAACTTTGGAGACTAACATTGGACCTGTCAATATCGCAACGACGTACATCCCTTGTAGACGAGACTATATTTATTATCAAGACTTCGTTTCACTATCACAGAGACCAGCACCCACCTACCTCATTGGCGACATGAATGCGAGACATCCCACCATCGCTACTGCCGACTCTAATCACCGCGGGACTTTGCTAAGTAGACTAATTCAGAATGACAGACTAAAGTTTCTAGGACCGGACTTCTCAACGATGGTGAGCAACAAAGGACGACCAGACATCATGTTAGGAAACAGGAACGCCTGTTTAAACTTTACAACTACGAGAGGTAACGTGACGACTTCAGACCACCTACCCCTTCATATCATGATCTCGACAGCTCCAATAAAAATTGAACCACGAACTATCTTGGACTATGACCACGCAAACTGGGACGACTTCAAGTTAAAAATCGACGAGACTTACGTAAATGACAGAGTGGACATTAACGACACAGAAGGGAAGACGAAGGACGAACTTGATGGACGTCTATACTACTGGTTTGCAACAATCCTGATGGCTATCAACGCCACCATACCCAAGAAAATCATACAATTTAACTCTGGACCTAAACGAAGTGACGCTCTCAATCTTTTACAAAGTCAGTATTCTGACATTAAACGACATGCAGACATCTTTGGGTACACGAGACATATGAGAGACCTCATACTATATATCCAGGACAACCTTTTTGAAGAATTTAAGAGACTACAAACTGATTTCTGGGACACAACTGTACGCAAAATAGACCTTAAATATGACGACCATACGAATGTCTCAAAGTTCTGGAGAGGCATCAAAAGGCTTCTGGGATCGACGAAGAAACTGTGTGACTATTTACAGACCGTCGATGGAGACAAAATAACAGACAGCACAGACAAGGCCCACCTCATGAAGACGGTGTGGGAGAACGTTTTTCAAATAACTCCCGAGGACAAGCAACACTTCGACGCCAACAACGAGACACATGTACTTGACTACTTAGAAGCAGAAAGACACCGACTGGCCCTACACGACCTGACTGACTTAACCCGCCTACGAGACGACAATTACTTAACATGTAAATTCAATGTACAGGACATAGTTAACGTCATTAAAAGATTCAAAAACAAAGCTCCAGGTATTTCAGGCATCAACAAACTAATTCTTTCTAAATTAACCGCCATTGCAATATTAGATTTAGCTAATATCACGAATATGACCTTCAGTCTTGGCTATTTCCCAGTTAAATTCAAGAGAGGACGTATGACTTTTCTACATAAGGACCTAAATAATACTCATGACCCCCTTAAATACCGTCCGATCACACTCTTGGAAGTACCTGGGAAAATCCTGGAGACCTTGTTAAAAGATAGACTGACAATGTACTTAGAAGACAATGACATTTTTCCTAAATACCAATTTGGTTTCCGATGAGAACGAGGGACTCAGACCACAATTGCAACACTACATGAAATGATAGCACTGAATCAAAGCCGACGGGGCGGAGCGAACGTTGTGTGCTGCGATGTCTCGAAGGCTTTCGATAAGGTCTGGCACGACGGACTGAAGTTCAAACTACTACACCTCAACTTGCCTGACATAATAACAAAAATCCTTTGCAATTTCCTAGACAACAGACATAACGACATCACTTTCGAAGGACAAATATCAGACACTTTTCTCCTGAGAAGCGGTGTCCCTCAAGGATCCGTTCTCTCACCGACACTGTACATATTCTATACATACGACATGCCACAAGGGGGAGTGGGATGCACAAACCTTGTCTTTGCCGACGATGTGACACAAATTATAATGACAAATGACAGAAGCAAAGGATGGTTAGCCTTACTGACAAGCCGGCACATTAGTGAACTTAATGACTATGAAAGACGGTGGAAAATTAAGACTAACCAAGACAAATTTACATTACTTTCAATTTCAGCAACAAGACCGGCCGACGTAATAGTTGACAACAGACGAATACCGTTCACCAACAAAGCCAAGGTGCTTGGACTCACCCTGACCCGCTGTGGGATGTTCTCTCACATCCGACAAAGGATCAGGAGTGCTAGAGCTATCAAGGCTAAATTGGCACGGTTTGGACAATTACGACCAAAAACTAAAGCCCACCTCTACAAAGCCTTAATCAGACCTGTGTTAGAATACCCAATAATCCCGACATGCCTACTTAGTAACAGCGACAGACGAAAATTACAGCAATTTCAAAACGGAATCCTGTGTTGGATAGATGGCTGCGATAACCGTAGTCTGGGAGATGGTGGTGCGGAAAGACTACATGCAAGATATCGCATTGAAGCGATAAACTACTGTTACCACCGACTTGCAGACAGGGTTTGGCAGAAGCTCTCTGACCAAGATGAAGAACTAACGACAGACAGCTTAATTTCGTTAGACGATGAAGACTATAGAACGCACCTCTGGTGGCGAAGACTCTCCAGATTCATACAGGACGATTTGCCGGACCCCATCTTTGTAGACACTGACAGCAATAGCGACAGGGACAACTAAGGAACCAAAGTATGCTTCAACCAACACTCAGTAACTTTAATCAAAAGAGTGGACATGGGTGGTGCTTGAGCACGGGTGTTTAAAGCACGGGCTTGAGTGCACATGCATGCCACTCGAACTGGACTGCCAAATTAAATTAAATTCACTAATTTCAATAGACGACAGACTATACTGCCGCCGTTTGAGAGCGAGAGAGGGAGGGAGGCTGTAGCCTTCCCAGCCCCTTACGCGTTTTTGACATTCACGCGTCATGTGTGTATGTGTTCTGAATGATAGTAGGTGAATGAAGTGTGTTAAATAGACGTGTGTATGAATGGTAGCCCGCACTAACTGTAGAAGATACTAACACACTAACACTAACCAAAGGGGAAGGCGGTAATTAGAAAGGCAAGAAGTCTAGTACTCTTGCTTAGCTAACCCGCCCCCACAATAATAATAAAAAAAAAAAAAAAAGGGAAAGGCAGTAATTAGAAAGGCAAGGGGTCCTGCACACTTGCTTAGCTAACCTGCCCCGTAAATGAAAAGAAAAAGAAAAAAAAAAACATAAGGGAAAGGAGGTGACCTGGAAATCCCAGAGGAATTCCACCCTGGTATCTTCAACCCTCCCCCGCCAATACTATAGCCTAAGTCCCACTACTAACAATAATTTAACTGGAAATGCATGCACGCACTTGCGTGGAGTGCACATAATGCTACTGACTAAACAAACTGCACTAATGTACTGCACAGTGGTTTGAGTCCTCCTCCCCTCTCCCCCTACAGGGAGGGAGGGAGGGAGGGAGGACGGTTTCAGTATTGAGCCTGATTAAACAGCTTGGCCTTCGACTTTTGCCTTTTGCCACACATCCGCTGCACCTTGATAACCTAGACACATACAAAAATAACCGACAGACAATAAACTGTAAATTGTTAACTAAATGACAAATGGGTCTGTCCCATTCTTCTTTCTTTACCCTTATACCTTCCTTTCACCCCCCTTTAACCCCCTTCCAAAACCTTATCTTCCTTCTGGGGGACCCTCAGGGGTTCAAATCGATTTTTTTTAAATCGAACCCTCACTCTAACCTATCCCCCCCCTTATCCTTATATCCGTTTCTTCAGACTGGCCTGACCATTTTAAGAAAGCACTTCTCCCCTTTGTGGGGAAAAAGGGCAGAGATCTCACTTCAGTGTCTAACTACAGGCCAATATCTCTACTAGAGACACCTGGTAAGATCCTTGAAAAAATAATCCAATTAAGATTCAATGAGTTCCTTGAAGAAAACTTGCTGACCAATAGTAACCAATATGGGTTTACCCAGGGAAAAGGAACTCAGCTTGCATTGACCAGGCTCTATGAGTTCATAGCAGTCAAGAAGAGTCTTGGGTATGGCTGCAACCTTATCTCTAGGGATGTCAGTCGGGCCTTCGACAAAGTCTGGCATGAAGGTCTAAAGTTCAAAATACTGGAGGCCCATTTGCCAGATTTAGCAACTCGACTGCTATATAACTTCTTAGACAAATATAACTTCTTAGACAACCGTACTGCAATGATCAAAACAAAGATTTCATAGGTCCAGAGTTCCAACTGCAGTCAGGTGTTCCTCAAGGTAGCATTCTCTCCCCATCTCTCTACAACTTCTACGTTAAAGATACCCCTCCTCCAACGCAAGGTTGCCTTCAAATCATGTTTGCTGACGACCACACCCAAGTCATTACATATCCCACCAAAGCCAAGCATATGTTGCAAAGGAAGACTGTCAGAGAAATTCAAAAAATTAATGACTATGAAAAGAAATGGAAAATAACAACAAATATGAATAAATTTCAGCTCCTCTCAATATCTGCCCAAAATCCCTTGGATATAGCAATTAATAACAGGAGAATTCCATTCAATCAGCATGCAACCATCCTTGGATGTAAATTTAAAAAATCAGGCATCCTTCCCCATGTCCAGGCTACCGCGAGGAAAACTGTCAGTAGGCTGAAAAGGTTCCGAGGGCTCTCAACAAAAACTCAATTAAAATTATATAAATCACTAGCCAGACCGCAGTTAGAGTACCCAGCCATCATATTCGGTGCACTCAGCAAAACATCTGTCAATAGAATGCAAGCAATTCAAAACAAATTTCTGAGACAAGCTTAAAGGGAAAGTCAACACAATAAGGGATTTGCACATCCGCTCCAAATTGGAACCTCTCAACACAAGGTTCCATAGGCTAGGTCAAAAGACCTGGGACAAACTCAGTACTGAAGATGAAGAACTATATACCACAACTAGGGAACTCACAACCAACCGCATCCGTTCTCACCACTGGTGGAATAGACTTGAGCCCAAGGTCAATTGTGACCCTCCAAGACCTAGATTTATATGTACTG
Organism: Macrobrachium rosenbergii; assembly: GCA_039081455.1. Classification (NCBI taxonomy): domain Eukaryota; kingdom Metazoa; phylum Arthropoda; class Malacostraca; order Decapoda; family Palaemonidae; genus Macrobrachium; species Macrobrachium rosenbergii. The sequence goes on from JANJGK010005354.1 coordinate 36,637, forward strand.
ATTAAAAAAAAAATAAAAAAGGTATGTATGTATATACATATGTAAAAAAAAAAAGAAAAAAAATATCAATAACAAATAACAAAACTCATAGCCTCTTGTGGTGCTACAACCTCCCAGACCATCATTCATCCCAAGATCTTATTCTTAACGGGTGTTGAGCCAAAAAAACCGACTCCTTCGAGCCTCTCCTCTCTTCCTAGCCATTGCTTGGTGGCTACACCAAAAACAAACTTCGCAAGGGGGTCTGCCCCCCATTTTTTCTCTTCAACTTGACTTCACTTTCACCCCTTTTGTCCTATGCCTTTCCCATCCCGAGTGCCTGCCGTTAGGCTTCAACTGGACTGTATCCAGGGGCACTCTTCCTTTCCCCCTATTCCCCACTTACCTGTCCTTATCCTAGTCCTGGTCCTAGTTTCTTCAGACCTCCTGCAACCACGTCCAGAGGATGACCAACGAGCTGGTCGAAACATGTCGACGGTACCTAGAATAGAACCTGAACCCAGACGAACGATTTCTGATTGGATATTTTAATAAAAGACTTCCAATATTCCGCACACTGTCCTTTTCCAACATGAATATCGGCCAGTTACTGACTAACATCGCTGAGCCTGAAAAGCGAATCATAAGGAGGATAGAAAAGACACTATATAAGATAAATTCGCATAATACAGCCATCCTTTTTAATAAGACCTGTTTAAAAGAGGGTCTACTCCCTTCCAATAATGATAATAATAATAATAATAATGTGATTATATATATATATATATATATATATATATATATATATATATATATATATATATATATATATATATATATATATATATATATATATATATATTATATATATATATATATATATAT
>JANJGK010005354.1:40000-47738 GCA_039081455.1 Macrobrachium rosenbergii
CGAAGGCTCCGTGAGGAATCTCCCGAAGCAAGAAAGAATGGTCACGGAGCCGAAATGAGAATCTGGGGAATCCCCGGGACTCTCGTGGTCTTTTCTAATTCTAACGTTTTGATCAGGTGGAAAGAAAGGTAACAACCATGTTTGCACTTAGTAAAGTTCACTTGGTTTTGAAAGATTTATTGGCTCTGATCCTTACCGGATCAGTGGTAGCTTTGATAAACGGAAAATGGATCCGAAACTTCGGATTATTTATTGGTAATAACGCGGTAGCGCTTGTACTGGGAGGACTTGTTGGCCACGTGCTTCCGCACATTGAAGGCCAGAGGGCTAACCAGAGTGGTCAAGATGCCGCCGCACCGATGGAAGACGACGACCTTTTTAACCCTACGGAAATGATCTCTCTTTTAAAGGAAGAATGTCAGAAGGCTAAGTTGGAGAACCTTTTCCTCCTCGATGCAATCGATGAGAGGGAAAGGACCGGAGTAGCCCTGTTTAGAGCGAACGAAGATCTGCTCGACGATTTGATGGACGAAAAGCACAGCGTCGAAAAGCTAGGCAAAGACCGCGACTGTGCTCAAGAGGAGAATGAACACCTAAGGAAGAAAATACAAGAGTTGGAGGAAGCATTAATCCAGAAAGGAAAAGAAGCAGAAAGTCTGAACGACCAACTTGCACGGAAAGAGACGGAATGTAAAAGGAATCGAGAACAGCTGGATGAACTGCAGACCCAGGCCGTGGACAACGACTTCTACTGTGGCTACCTCGAGCAGAAGGTGAAGGCCCATGAAGCCGAAAGGACACGACTGAACCAGGAGAACACAAGACTCCAAGAGAGACTGCGAACATCACAGCCAGAATCATCTGATCTTCCAAGAAATCGTGAAGTACATCAAAATCAAGGAAACGAGGAGAATAAAAAAACGAAGAAGAAAGTGGTGAAACGAAAAAAGAAAGTGACTAATTTTATGGCAAATGAAAAACGTAAGAATAATGCTTTGGCTAAAGAGAACACGGCAATAGGAAACATTTTCTGTAAGCTTGGACATCTGGAACAAGCCTCTGAATGTTTCCACAAAGTATTGGCTATGGACAACACTCAAGAGGACTGCAAGATAAGACTGGCATTGTGTCTCTTGTTGCTTGGCAGACACAGCGAGGCTATGGTCCACCTTGAGGAATTAGATGGTCGAGAAGTTTTGGTTGCAGCTGCCAAAACGCTGCAAAGACTGCAACGCCATGGCTGCCCCTACTACATCCTAGGAATTGCAGAGGATGCTACTTCGAAGGAAATAGAATGGGCGTACAGGAAGCGGGCACTCAAATTCAACCCTGAGAAGTGCCAAGGGTGTAATGAAGAGCGAGAACGCAGGAACGAGATAATGAAGAAGGTCAATCATGCCAACGATCTCCTACGTGATGCTAATGAACGAGAAGAATACGACACGGTCAGGAAGTTCATCAAGGACTTGGCAGCTAAAGTGTTTGAAGATCCCCAGTTTTCCAAGGAGTAGGATGATTCTGCCGTAGATGAAGGTGATGAAGAGGACGAGTCAGGAGATGGTGAAAACGGAGGATGAAAATTCAAGGAAACGAGGATGAAACAAACATGAGCAACAGCCTTGATTAACCAAAACTGTGAAGGATTTTGACTGGTCACCAGTTGATGCGGCTGCGTCGTGTTCCAGAGGCGTTGCGATCTTCTTGGCCCATTCGATGGGGTTGACTGCAGGATGGGTGTTGCCAGCTGCTCCCCCCGGCAGCATCCTGCAACGGGAGGTCCCCCCACCTCCACACACCCATCCTCCAACCAACCTCACCGACTGGGCCAAGGAGATCGCAACGCCCCCTGGAATGTGATGCAACAGCACCAACAAACTGCCAGTCAGAAATTGTTCGGAAACTCTACAAGATAAACGCGGTCACGTGAATGATGCCTAAAGAAGATTCTGCTCTTTGATGGAAACTGGTGGTTGTTCACTTGCAGAAGAAAGAACAGGACATCTCTGATGTTGGGAACAGGAATGAGCTGAGCTTTGTGATGGAAATCAATCCTGGATATGGCTGTGGAAGCGTCTCTGCGCGATGGAGAGACTACAGCGGCTTGTAGGACTGGCGGCAAGTGCCCGAAGATGGATCGTTGTGCATTCCCTCACCTGCCACGTGATACCCTCAGGAATGGGGTATCAATGCCCAATCACATATGCGTGGAAGGCAACCACTGGCGCGGCGTAAAAACCCGTAAGTTTCATCCCTACTTCATATGTGAACTGGGCTATGCATTGCATATCGGATCCCATTCTTGCATATACTGCAGAGGCAACCACTGGCGCGGCGTAAAAACCCGTAAGTTTCATGCCTACTTCATATATGCAAAATATGGGTTATGCAATGCATATTGGATCAAATTCTTGCATATACTCTAGTGGCAACCTCTGGCGCGGCGTAAAAACCCGTAAGTTCAATGCCTTTTATATATGCAAAGTGTTTGATCCCATTGTGGCATTAGGGGCACCAAGACATCGAAGGGCACCGTCAGAAGTCGCTGTATTTGGACATCGTGCGATTTGGAGATTGGAAGCTTCCTGCCCATAGCGAAGGATGATTGGATTGAGGAATTTCATCAAGGAACCAGACGTTTCCAACAGCGAACAGAATAATCTGGAGGCGTTGCAAGATGTAAGGTCATAGGACTGAGGATCTCATCTATCTTGGCTAGCTGATGGAGCTGAGAATGGGGAAGGGTCCACCCCTGGTCAAAATAAACCCTCATTCGATGACGCTCTGTTAGCAATGATGCCCCAGGGGTGAGATCACTTGTGATCGTCAAAGGCCCCATATATATATATATATATATATATATATATATATATATATATATATATATATATATATATATATATATATATATATATATATATATATATATATATATATATATATATATATATATATATATATATATATATATATATATATATATATATATATATATAATGTCACGATGCGTATCAAGTACCTGGTTATTACACAACTAATCTCAAGATTCAAAAATATACCTCACTTCAGCCAGATACCTGAACTCTCATAACATTAATTGTTACGACTGAGTACTCTAAAGGTAACAGTGATCCCTTAAGAAAAAACTTATTTATCAATCACTTGAAAAATCAAACTAAGTTCGTCAGAATATGTGTGAGGTATAAAAAATTAAACTAGAAATCTTCTAGAGTAAAAGGGCATCACTCCATCAAAAAACTCTAACTGTTTCCCTGGTCTTAATTCACTTTAGCAAAACTAAAAGAACAAAACATGTTTATCACTTTGCCTTATGCACACACAATCAATCCTATTCACTGGTGATCAATAAATGAAACACTGTTTTTCTAAAAATGTTAAATACAAAAATTTATTTTCAGATTCAAAGTTTATAACTAGAATTCACAATTAATTAGAATTCACAATCTGAAAAATTTACCTTTACTTGAAATTAACACAACACTCAATCAATTCTTGAATTAAATTATGAAACAAAACTTTATCAGGAATTTAAATTAATCAAGTAAAATTTAAACTATCAAGAATTACTCAAGATTTAAAAAGAAAATCTCAATAAATGAAATCAAGTATGCAATGTTAAATTAAGTATGCAATGTTAAATTAAGTATGCAATGTTAAATTAACAAGAAATATTTACAATGCTATGTAAATAAATGTTACATCACAAACATAAAAAATGTGAAAATATAAAGAAACTGTAAATAGAAAAACACACAAAAATACACGTAAGATTTATCAATAATGATTTCACTTGTTCAAAATTTCCTAACTTATCACACCATAACCTCCTAACTTATACCATGGTATCAATAAGTAAAATTTCACGTTACCTTACACAACTTGTGAAAACCTCTGTAAATCACTTGCTGCAGCTGCGTTACACGATACACACTTTTTTACCAGGCGCCGTTACGAATTAAATAACTTTGCTAAATTCAGATCTCAAAAGTTAATGTTAAAAGTGACCACAAAAATTTACGTTAAAAGTAATCTCTTCCTAATTAGGAATGAGAGAGAGAGAGAGAGAGAGAGATGGAACCAAATCGACTGGTCTCAGAAATCAGAATCAAACAAATTTTAGGATTCCAGTAATACGTGAAACAATTACATGATGTCATTAAAGCATTTTGGGTACGAGATACAAAAGTTCTAGAAGCAGGGAGGTGACGTCATTAAAGCGTTTTGGGTGCGAGATACAATGGAGAAGCTTCTAGAAGGAAAGTTACGTCATCCCAGCAAAACGTTTTGAACGCATCTTACGAAAACATGACGTAATTGATCAGGACACGTATTCTTTCTCGCAAAGTGGCGGACGTGACTCAAACAACGCATGCAACAACATGAAATCACTCGTCTTGAGCCCGTATGGGACGAATTGGCGTTTGTTTTGCAAATCTGTCATCGCTAACCCAAAACAAAGCGTTCCCTCTTATCTCAACTGATGACAACTGAAATGAAACAAGCCTTGGTAGACACACACACGTGTTCACATACTACGCTTTTACCAAGAAAGATATTCGTTCTAAATTACGTTACTATTAAAATTATAACAACAATTCTAAATTACGCTATCAAGTAATCATTAGTACTTTTGAGATCTGATGTCAAACTAAATATGACACTTCAACAACCATTATCATTAAACATAACACATGAAAAAAGTAAATATGTCAATATTATAGGAGGATATACGTATTACAAGGCAACATCATGAAATTCCTCCCCCGAGAAGATTACTTATCCCGGGTTTGAATCCAACGATTCACAACGGGATAAATAATCTGCTATGACATTATCTTTTCCTGAAATGTGTTTAACACTTACATTATATGGTTGCAGGCATAAAGACCACCTGGTCAGTCTCATATTATTATTTTTCATCTTATTGATGAATGAGATTGGGTTGTGATCCGACAATACTAAAATTTCTTCATTCCTAGGTCGGTTCACATACACTTCAAACTTTTTCAATGCTGTGATTAATGCTAATGTTTCTTTTTCAATTGTTGAGTATGTTTTCTGGTGCTTTTTCAACTTTGAAGACATAAAACATACTGGATGTAAGATTCTGTTGTCATCTTTTTGAAGTAGAACAGCTCCAATTCCACAGTCGGATGCATCAACTTGTATCACGAAATTTTTATTGAAGTCTGGAGCTTGAAGCACTGGTCTTGAAGTTAATATGGCTTTAACCTTCTCAAATGATTCTTGACATTCTGGAGTCCAATCAAACTTTCTTTTAGGACTGGTTAAGTCAGTTAAGGGAGCTACTACGGCTGAGAAATTTGGACAGAAGCGGCGATAAAATCCAGCCATGCCCAAAAATCTTTGTAGCTGTTTCCTCGTAGCAGGAGGGGTAGCCTTACGGATACCTTCTACATTAGCGTCGATAGGAGCGAGAAGGCCTTTTCCAACTTCAAATCCTAGGTACTGTACAGTTGCCTTTCCAAACTCACTTTTTTGTAAGTTGATTGTTAGTCCTGCTTCCCGAAGTTTCTTGAACACTTTCCTTAATATCTTCAGATGTTCTTCCCATGTATTAGAATAAATCACAATGTCATCAAGGTATACACCTACTCCTTCTATTGATCCTAGTAGTTGATCCATCACTCGCTGGAATGTTGCAGGTGCATTCATCAGACCAAACGGCAAAACAGTGTATTGATACAGTCCAAAAGGAGTAATGAAAGCTGACAGCAACTTAGCATTCTCATCTAAGGGAATTTGATAATATCCTTTCAACAAGTCTATCTTGGAAACAAATTTGGCTTGCCCAATATTATCAAGTAATTGATCAATCAGAGGCAAAGGATAATTGTCAGCCACACTGATGGAATTCAGTTTCCTATAATCAGTACACATCCTAAATGAGCCATCTGGTTTCTTCACTAACACACAAGGAGAACTATAATGACTTGAACTGGGTTCTGCTAATCCATGCTGCAACAAATATTCAACTTCTTTCTTCAAAACATCTCGATGAAAAGGCGATAAGCGATAAGCTCTCATTTTAAAAGGTTTTCCATCTTCTCTGATCTTTATCTCATGCTTTGTCAGATTGGTACACCTAGGTACATCTGCAAAAATTTCAGGGAAACTTTGAATAACTTCACTTAATTCACTACTTTGCTCAACACTCAGATGTTTTAGTTTATCTTCCAAATTTTCTAATATTGAAGAATTGTTCATCTTGTTTTCAGCTCCTAATTCGTAGCCGTCATCGTCCTCTGTAGATGAAGTTGTTTGTGTTATTGACACTGTTTCAGTTTTAGTCTCTGAGAAGTAAGGTTTCAAAAGATTCACATGTATCTTCCTCTGTCGTTTTCTTCTTCCTGGTGTTTCAATCACATAAGTTCGATCACTTAACTTCTCTATTATCCTATAAGGACCTTGAAACTTATTGGTAAGGGGAAATCTTTTCACTGGTAAGAACACTAGAACTTGCTGTCCAATACTAAAATTTCTTAGCTTAGTTTTAGCATCATATTTCCTTTTCATTTTCTCTTGACTTATTTTCAAATTTTCTAAAGAGAATTTTCTAATTTCTCTTAATCTTTTCCTCAAGTTCTTCACATATTCTCCTTGGATTTCCTCTTGATTTTCTTCCCAATTCTCTGCAAGAATCTTCAATGGACCTCTAATGTCTCGACCAAAAATCATTTCATTTGGTGAACATCCCATGCTTTCTTGATAAGCATTCCTAACTTCAAATAACATTAAAGGTAAACCAGCATCCCATTCTCTTCCTGATTCATTACAATACTTAGTTAACATACTTTTCAATGTCTGGTGGAACCTTTCCAAGGCTCCTTGAGTCTCTGGATGATAAGCAGTTGATAACTGTTGTTTTACTCCTAACAAGTTCATCACATCCTGGAATAATTTTGAAGTAAAGTTCGTTCCTCTATCACTTTGCACAATTTCTGGTATTCCAAACTTGGAGAAAAACTCCACCAACTTCTCAGCAATTACCTTTGCACTTATACTTCTTACAGGAATCGCCTCAGGATACCTAGTCACTGGACACATTAATGTTAATAGATATTCATTTCCTTTCTTTGTTTTCGGAAGTGGCCCAACCACATCTATAATTACCTTGCTAAAGGGTTCTCCTCTAACTTCTATGGGTTGCAGGGGTGCTTTCTGAATGGTTTCATTCGGTTTTCCAGCTATCTGGCATGTGTGACACACTCTGCAAAATTTGCTAACGTCCTTGTGAAGTCCAGGCCAGAAAAAATACTTCATAACCTTCTCAACAGTCTTCCTGATTCCCATATGTCCAGACTCGTGCGCTACTGCTACAACTTGTTTCCTCAATGGATATGGAATCAAAATTTGATGATATTCACCCCATTCAGCATTTCCTGGTATATCTGCAGGTCGATGCTTCCTCATTAGCAATCCTTCCTTTAGATAATAACAGGTAGAGGTTTGTTGCATCTCTTCTTGATCAACAACTCTGAAGAACAAATCAGCCAACGTTGTATCCCTCTTCTGCAGTTTCATTAGCTTCTCTCTTGTCACTTGACCAACTTCAAGGGCTGAACTCTCCATATCTGCTAACTCTGCTTCTACAGTTTCACTACTATCTTCAGGAACTCTTTGACTACTCGGAGTCTCTTCAATAACAACAGGATCCTCTTCTTCTTGGGAAATCTCTTCACTACTAACACTAGGGGAA
>JANJGK010005355.1:0-47721 GCA_039081455.1 Macrobrachium rosenbergii
CGCATGGAATCTGGAAGCCACTTCCTTCCTCTGTGATCTTGGAAGCAGAAAAGTGATCCTATGACCTTTGTGTGAAAGGATACACAACCTCTCTGTCCTGATTCAAGGATAAAGCATCAAAGGTATTTTCGTTTTATTACCAAGACTGTTGGGGAGGCTGTGATGCATAAAAAATATGAAATATTTTTACAGAACTTTGCGAATGTTTGAATTTCATACATTTGTCTTCAGTATGATTTTTGTCTAAAAGAACCTTCTGCCCAGCAAAAGTAGAGAAGCCTTTCACTTATTCCTGTATGGGTAACAATAAGATCAGGTACAACACTTTCGAGCGTAACTGAGGTTAAGGTTGTATCCTGCAATGATAGTGATCTATAAACTTTTCCTTCCTATACAACACTGATCCAACTTCAAGATCCAGTGGAAATCTGGGCTGGCCTCTGGCTCTGTCTCTTACGTCGTCTGGATCTTCTCTTCTCCTGCGCATAAAAAATCCTATAATTAAAGGCTGGCAGTTCACTAGAGAGCTGCAGAAGCAGCAAGGGACAGAAGGGACAGGCCAGTGCACCTGTGGCCAAGGTCCTAGAGCAGTGTGTCCCAAAGGGCGCCGTGTGACTGACTGAGGGTGCCGCAACAACATTTGGGGAAACGATGAATGATTACTCCGGTGTCCAGACGCCCCTTACTGCAGCATTGCTCGTACATTTAAATCTGCTTTGCTCTGGCTATGGCTGAGAGAAGCAGTTGGTCAGGGCTTCTCAGCTGTCTCTACGAAGAATCTCGACTGCATTTCAATACCTTTGCACTTGGCTAAGGAGGTTAATCAGCAGTATCTCACGGCTAATGAACGGGACGAATTATTGTTATTATTAATATTTAAAATATAAGCCCTTCTTTATATGGAAGAAGCCCACCACAGGGGCCATTGGCTTGAAATTCAAGTTTGCAAAGGAGTGCGGCGTTCATTTGAAAGACGTCCCAGAAGGCGACAGTAAATGCAGAAAGAAGAAGAAGAAGCAGTCATTAGAAAAGAAAGTAAAGATGAATTTATAAATTAAAAGATAAACGGATAGAAATGTAGATAAATGATTGAACTACGAGGTGAACTGTCTGAAGGAAGTAATGCATAACCCTAGAACAATTCCCCTTTTATTTTGTTAATTATTATTTATATCTTTATCAAGATGTTTGCTGACTCCTCACTCAGAGTCCACTTTGAGAGGAGTGGCGAGGTGTCTGTCCTTGGCAGCAGGGTTTTGCAGAATGCTGATTTGGCTGAGAAGGCCACCTGTCTGCTTTTGCCTTTCCCTGCACCGCGCTTGTGCAAGCAGGCATTTTCTGCCTTGGCAACAATGAATCCAAACAGAGACACAGATCGTTATCTCTTGAGGACGATGTGCCTGTGGCCTCGTCAGCAATTGGAGCCGATATCAAGAGTTTGTGCTCCAAGCACCAGTTGCAGGTCGCACGCTGATCAAAAATCCATGCACTGTAATCATAACTGTTTTAGAAAATATAAAGTGGCAATTTTTTAGAAAATATAAAGTGGCATTTTCACCCAAATTGTTGGTTTTGGCGCCTTGCAATTGAAATAGATGTTAGACAACAATTGTTTAGTCGGAGGAGAGTGAACTGCAAGCACACAAAATGGAGGCCACCATCCCAAGGAGACCCCGATTTTTTTTTATCGGCTCATTATTTGTGGTGTTCTCTCTCTCTCTCTCTCTCTCTCTCTCTCTCTCTCTCTCTCTCTCTCTCTCTCTCTCTCTCTCTCTCTCTCTGTTGCTTCAAACGCTGTGATTCTACGGCAATGTCACGATTTTAGTAGCAACGATGAAGTGGCCTTTATAAAGAGTAAAAATAGCCGATTTGATACGTGTGAGTGTGTGTGAGAGAGAGAGGGAGAGAGAATGCATGAGAGCGTGTGTGAGTGTGTGAGTGAGTGTGTGTGTGTGTGTGTGTGTGTGTGTGTGTGTACACAAAGCATAACGCCTGCATGAGGAAAACTCACGATTTGCCAGGTTGTATTCTAGGAAAAATAAAGGCAGAAGCACAGAAATGCAGATGTGCAAGCTACAGGTGCGCTCTCTCCTGCATGCATGCATGCATGCATGACCTAAACTGTGCTTGTGAATGAGACGCTCTCGAGTCTCGAGTGTGTCTGTGGAAGCTTCTGCTTTCATGCAATAGCGGAGAGCACGATGATGTTTCAGAGCGCAGGATTCGCACAGGCATTAAGAGTGAATGAGTTCAGTGTCATTCCCCATTTGACAACGAGGCGAATAATGCTGAAAGCATAAAATTCCTCTCGGAATGAGAAGCAGGAAGCGTCCATTCCATGAGGGAGGACGCGAAGGCTTCTGAAGAGAAAGAAGCCTCACGTTTTGGTTTTGCCTCAACTTCTTTCCTTGTATTTTATAGAAAGGAAATTGTTGATAAGAGAAAGGAGAGAAGCCTTTTACAAGTGTCCCGGACAGACGCTTTTTTCTCTGCCTTGTTCTCTTGCTTCAGTTGCATTATCATTATTATTATTATTATTATTATTATTATTATTATTATTATTATTATTATTATTATTATTATTATTATTATTATTATTATTATTATTATTATTATTATTCAGGAGAACAAGAAGGTAATAGGAAATGAGTTATTAGAAAAAAAAAGAGAAATTCATGAATTGTCCTTAAAAAAATCCATTGTTGTCTCTTCTAGTTTTGGTGACAATGAAAGATTTCATTGTCACAATGAATCATTGTCTCAGACCACCGGAGTCAGGTGAGCGCAGCATGATATTAGTAATATTGAATAACAAAACTGCAAGAAATATAATTTTGTAACATATCACACGAGATATCAGTAAGAGAGAGAGAGAGAGAGAGAGAGAGAGAGAGAGAGAGAGAGAGAAAGAGAGAGAGAGTATGCGTGTGTGTACGTAAGTACTCATGCACAACATGTGTATGTGTGTGTGTGACTGATTACCGTATACCTGGGGCAGGTAGAGTAGCTCATTGAATCTCATTTAGTGGCTCGGTTGCAGCCGTCGGGTGAGGACGTGTTATATGCAGCTCCGATGACTGGAGAGGGAAAGTCACGTGGGTTTGTTTACCTAACTCGTACATGTTAGGTTGCTGCAGCACAGCTGGTGGCAGAAGGGACGCTACAAAGAACCCTACCAATTAATGCCTACAGTGCACCACGTGAGATGCACTGAAGGCACTAATCCCCAACATGGTCCTGGCTACTGTATTTAGCGTCTACATGTTCTCATTCACACATTTATTTCTCGTTGTAAGTGAAGGTCTCAGTGAGCCCGAATGTAATGAGAAGATCTTTCTCTGCTTCGAGCTTCAAGCAGTCGACCTCGATTGCTCTTTTGATTAGCACACCCATCCAGGCAAGACACGGAACAGCGCGCCTCCAGAAGAGAGAGAGAGAGAGAGAGCCTGTGTGTGTGTTCGTGTGTGCGTGACCGACTGTCGCAACAAGGGAGGGGCAGGTGGAGGAGGAGGAGGAGGTGGAGAAAGTTCACCCAGAGACTCGGAGAGCGAGAGAGAGCTCAGCTCAGAGGGTCGGCCGGGGCCGACGGAAGAGGAGGATGTGATGTCTGTGGCTGTGATGGCTGGAGAGGGTCAGACACATGGCTGTGTTTACCTGACTCTTCTATGTCACAAATTCACTTTTTATCGCATTATTCCACCTTCTCTTTCCGTCAATATTCACTTCTTGTCTTTCTGAAAACGATTATGATGTCAGGAATGCAGCAGCAACGTTGGTGAATGAGATTTCCAGTAAAGTATGAATAAAAACACAAACTGGTAACTGTTATGCTTACTACGATTGGCTCCTCGGGATGAATGGAGGTGATGACGTCACTCCCATACTACGCCAGGCTTCATTCATTGCGGCCAGTGTATGTGTGTGTGTGCGTGTGTACCAGGGAGGAAGATGCAGTAATAAGAACGACAAGAGGGAGCAGTGCTTGCTTGACCAAGCACAGCAACCAAGTTAATGTTTTCATTAGCAACGAAGCGTTCAGCTCGCATTGATTCTCTCCAAGTATTTATACTCACGTTCGTTCTTTTTATCTATCTACCTACTATCTATTATCTATCTTTCTGGTAAAACTAAGGTATACTTACTTATCTATCTATCTCTTTTAGAGAAGGAAATAATAGAGAAATTACTTATTAAATGATTAACCCTCTCCGGTGCAGACCCAATTGTTTACTGGTGGGTGAACAGTTGAAGAGTGAGGTAGACCCACTGGAAGTTTCCACAAAATGCTTTCTAATTTTACCCATGCCGTTTTCATTGCCATTAAAGTGGTACCATTGGAAAGCTGGAAGTTGATTCTAGCGTATATTAAAAGTTCTCAGCAATAAGACAACAACTACCACCGTTTCAGATGAGATGAAAAGGACCAAAAATAATTTTTAGCCTTTCTTATTTTCTTTCTCTGTCTGCAAAGGTCAAAAAATCTATTTTATGTTTAATCAAATGTAATAAATTTTACGTAAGTAGATAGAACATTCCTTACTTACACTGATGGTAGATATTTCAGTGGACATAAATGAATATTTTATGAATGACGAGGCAATTAACAGAAGCGACCATCAGGCCCATTACAGTGTTCACTTTATAGCCGACGTTGGCACCACTGGTGGCTAGGTTCGTCATCATCCCACCTGGAATAAAAGTGAAATTTTAAAAATGTATCTCTGATTGTGTCTTTTTTAACAAACACAACTATATCAATGGGTCTCAAGTGCAAATATGTATGTATATTGAATAAAAAATACATACAGTGCATGTGTATATATACATATATATATATATATATATATATATATATATATATATATATATATATATATATATATATATATATATATATATATGCATATATTGAATAAAATATACATATATTTATATATATATGTATTTCATAAAATATACATATAATGTATTTTTTATTATATATATATATATATATATATATATACATATATTGAATAAAATATACATATATTTATATATATATGTATTTCATAAAATATACATATAATGTATTTTTTATTCAATATATATATATATATATATATATATATATATATATATATATATATATATATTATAGAGAGAGAGAGAGAGAGAGAGAGAGAGAGAGAGAGAGAGAGAGAGAGAGAGAGAGAGAGAGAGAGAGAGAGAGAGAATAAAAATACATATAATGTGTATGTATGTGTGTTTGCACTTGAGACCCAATTATATAATTATGTTTGTTTAAAAAAGACACACTCAGAGATACATTTTTTAAATTTCATTTTTATTCTATGTGGGACGATGTGTGCGTGTGGTGCATATATATATATATACAGTATATATATATATATATATATATATATATATATATATATATATATATATACTTACATACATACATACATACATACATATATATATTATACAGTATATATGTATGTGTGTGTAATGAAAACAGCGAGAAAGTAAAATCAAAACGGAATCATACTGAATAATCAAGAGAGTGTTCTGTTTTGAACAATGAGTAAAAGAATAGAGAGCAAGCCAGCGCCCTTTTTACTCTTTCAAATCTGAATCTTCCTTTTATAAAAGGGAGTTTTTTTAAAGCCACCTGTCTCCTTTCTTTCTGAAACTTAGCGAAACGGTGAATAATCTTTTCAGCTGTTGGTAAACGTTTTTTTCTTGAAGAAATGGACAAATATTTCTGACAGAGAATCTGCTTGTTTTTTCGAGAGTTGAGAAAGGATTTTTGTCTTTTCATTAAGTGGAGACTGTTCACAAATATGATCAATTCTTTATTCACCAAAACTAAGGGGATTAATCTTCACCATGTTCACAAACGGAGAGAATGCACACCTCTCTCGTTTACCCAACTATCGAAGGAATCTGAGTATCCTACCCTACGGACGTCAAATCGATTATATACCCCTCTTTTTAAGTACCTTCATGGGCAAACCGCCCCCTTCTTCTCCCGGTACTGCGCTCTTTACCAATTCGGGGCCGTAGAATATATATACCTTCAATTTTTTCTCCGTTCAAATCTTTCGGATAATAAGCAGTGGGATAAGTCCTATGATCAACCTCTGCGATAATGAATCCTTCTTCCGCGTCTTGCACGGCGTCTCCTCTTCGAAAAGCTCTCCGCTCCGCCCGTCTCTCTCCGCCAGCCGAACGGCCTCCCCCGCCGCTACAATGTTGCTGGTGGATTTGAGTTTCGTCTCCTTTCTTTTCTACATTCGAAAGAAGAACTGCCGAGTGAGGGCGTCTCGAGGTTCTAACTCGTGAACGCGCTTCGACGTCGATCCTAACGAGGAATGTTTCCTACTATTATAGGCTCGCACCTCGGTGATAATCTCCACATATCTGTTAACGTTATTGGCTGTCAAGTATTGACACATTTTTCTCTTTATCGTTCGGATGACCCTTTCGGCGATGGAAGCCTTGATTTTGCAAGAAGAAACGCTGTACATTTTGATATTATTGCGCTGGCAATAATCTAACTCTTTCATTGTAAAATTCCCCTCCCCTGTCTGCCAGAAATCTGCTCGCACCCTTAAATTCATCAGATTCCATGA
Organism: Macrobrachium rosenbergii; assembly: GCA_039081455.1. Lineage (NCBI taxonomy): Eukaryota > Metazoa > Arthropoda > Malacostraca > Decapoda > Palaemonidae > Macrobrachium > Macrobrachium rosenbergii. Next base: position 6,618 of record JANJGK010005355.1, read on the forward strand.
ACTTTTTTACAGCGGGTAACAAAGTCTGCTTTTTTCTTTTTCAAAGCAACTGCTTTGACATATCCAGAGAAAAGTCTACAAACACAGCGATGTGTTTCTGTCCATCATTGTGTCGCGCTAGATTCCCCATACACGTTAAATCGCAGAAAACAATGACCTTCGGTTTGGGGGCGATTATTTTTCTTCTTTCAGACTTTTTGTGAGTTATCTTATGCAGCGTCTGCGACATCTTTCTACATCCATGCCGTCAATAGGTTCAAAGACCGAGGCTGACCCTTGGGTCAGTGTGTCATGAGCGGGGCAGATGGTCAGACATCCATCTCTCTCCCATGTACTCACTCTGTCTCGCGGCCTTGTTCTGTCCCAAGGTCATATATATTGGTCCAATAGAAAGCTCTCGCACCAACTTGTCACGATGCCTATATAGTTGCGCAGTGCGTGACTGTAAAAATATTTCGATAGGTAAATCAATTTATAATTATTATCGGTTTCCGAAAGATAAAGAAACACAAGACAAATGGATTCAGCTGTGCGGGAGGAAGGCTAATTTTAACCCCATGACGCAGCGGATTTCGAAAAATCTGCTTTTAAAAGAAATCTAACTACTTGGGAAATTAACTACTTGGGAAACCGATTGCTCCAAGATGCATAGAATTCAAGCCTGGAGCAGTTCCAGCTCTACATTTACCAACAATTACAGGTAAGACTTTTTCTGAATATTATCGTATTAAATTGAATAGTGTCAATATTTTTTTTACAGTTTATTCTCTCTCTCTCTCTCTCTCTCTCTCTCTCTCTCTCTCTCTCTCTCTCTCTCTCTCGTTTCTACTGAGAGAGTATAGCTTAGTTTTACCAGACCACTGAGGAGCTGATTAACAGCTCTCCTAGGGCTGGCCCGAAGGATTAGACTTATTTTATGTGGCTAAGAACCAATTGGTTACTTAGCAACGGGACCTACAGCTTGTTGTGGAATCCGAACCACATTATAGCGAGAAATGAATTTCTATCACCAGAAATAAATTCCTCTAACTCTTCATTCTACTACAGTTCACTTACTAATATGCAGAATTTCCTTAAATTTTCAGGTAATGCGTAGAGAAGATACCATCTGTGTTGAAAGAAAATCAACCTGCTGGTTGTGTTGCTGTTGCAAGGTTATGCTTTGGCAAGATGTCGTCATCTGTTTCAAAGCCTTCGTCTATTGCAAACTTATGCAAGCCTTCACAGACTGTCAGTGGTACTGGTAACCTTAGTAAATCTACTACTGCCCACTTAATAGAGGTCAATAGAAAACTCCAGCGACTGGTGGATAGGTTAACACAAGAAAATACTGCTCTGCTTAATGATAAAAAAAAAATTGGAAAAAGAGAAAAACAGTATTAGAAGGTCAGATTAAAACTTCATACCAAAGGGGTGTGTCTGATACGCAGACCAGACTAGGGGAATTTTTAACAGATAAACAAGCTGATGCAATGTTAGGTGGAAAACAAATTGTAAATTATAGTGATGGTGATATTCCTGAATATCTGTGTCTCTGGATGAGTCTGTTTTTCACATTATTAATCTTTCTTTACCTGACGATGTCATTGTGTATTTCATGAAGTGCAGAATAGGCCTATTTATTCTTCAGAATGAGAATTATTCTGGACAGGAAAATATCAGAAACGAAAAATATTGGGAAAAAATGTCAAAATTAATAGCAAAGAATTTCCCAGTGCAGAGAAAATGTACGGGAAAAATAATCAAAATGTACATATAGAAGAAGAAGAAGGAGAAAATAACAAAGCAAGAAAAGAAAAAAATGATAGATTTTGTTAAGGGTAAAGAAGAAAATGAATTGTAGAAATAAGCTGTAACAGATTAAAACATGTAATGTACAGTAGTATGTAATATGCAATAGTATGAAATAAATTAGATTACAATTTTTTTTTGTCTTCCGGTCAATTTTGCACCTTAGCATATTTTTTTTTTTCTTAAATTTATATATATGATTATTGAGAGGTCACCATTGTATAAATGTAAATCGCCTCCATCATATATGATAACGGTAATTAATAATAACAACAATAATAATAATAATACTAATAATAATAATAATATCAAGAGTATAATTATAATAATAATAATAATAGTATCAAGAGCAAAATAATAATAATAGCAATAATGATAATAATATTACCATTATTATTATTATTATTATTATTATTATTATTATTATTATTATTATTATACTTTTGATAATAATAATAATAATAATAATAATAATAATAATAATAATAATATAATTAAATGTGATTATGAATAAGCAGTCAGAGAGAGAAAGAGAGATAGAGAGAGAGAGAGAGGACACGTGTCTCAATTGTCGAACCTAGTGACGTCACATGAATAACGGCTATCCGAGTAAAGCTGCGCGTGGGTCGACCTGTTGAAATTCTGTTGGCCTTGCAGATAGTGATAGTGCGTCACTTAAACAAGTGGGCACCTATCTGTGTCACTGCCGTGTGATAGTTCCTACGGCCACTCGTGATGAATATAGGTGAAATTAATTTTGATTTAGGGATTATCTTTTCCGTGGATCAGGTAAGTAAATATGGTGATTGGAATATTATTGTACGAAGACTCAGCTTAGGCTACCAAGGAACAAGGATATAGTCTCCAACTAGGGACTGTTGAAAAGGAATGTCCACTGTTTGTGTTGGCGTATCTGTAAATTGAGGTGTTCTAAGCTTCTTGACATGAACTCAGTCTGCAGGTACTACCTGAGAACGTGGGGGAATGAAAGCATTTTTGCCTCTGCCTGTACGAGCAAGTTTGGTGCGAAGCAGCGACCATGCTGCTTTGCAAAAATGTGTTGCCATTTTGTTGGTTGACTCCAAAACTGACTGCAGTGCATTCTGTGACTCCTCCGTACTTTTGATATTTAGCAAGAATTGGATCGTACTGATGCCTGTAACTTAAAGGGAATGAATGTTCCGTGACTTAAACATAAATGGAATTTGAGAGAGACCAGACTACAAGGGTGGCTGTGTCCAGCTACGGAAAGGTATTTGATGAAATCGGTCTTGACACCCTTGCTGCTTCTTTGAGGCTCTAGCATTCGAGGGTCAATTGAATAACTTGGGATGATGTGATGACATCGACTGAATCTTGTGTCTCTGTTATAATCTGAAATTCCTCCGGTAACTGATATTAAGCAAGAAACTCAATATATTTCTTGGCAGTTCAAAATGACAGCACTGTGAATGCTGGGACCTTTTAAGCTGTTATATAGTTTTTGGTAATACGCAAAAGGTAACTCAGAGGTAATGGGCACAGAGGTACATTTTGGTGGAGTTTTGCAATGGATGGGTAAAAGGAAGGTCAGTCGCTGACGTTGATAATACCCATGTGAACTGACGTTTTAAGTATCCCCATAGTACATGATGATACAGGTGAATGTGGTTGTGTTGTGTGTATTCTTACGGAGGGCGGGGGCGTTGTTTATAGAAGAATATAGGACACTGAGGATGGCTGGCAAATACATAATACAGCAATTGAGTAAAACGCCGCAGGTCGGTCTGTTGAAGCAAGTGCAGCTTGGACATTTCTGCCCAGTTTATGTAAACATACCAAAGCTGAATTGAGATGAATATGCGTCAAGAGTTAGTCAGTAGATGGTTAAAGAATTCATGTGACTACATTGCACGAGTTAAGAGAAGATATATTATGTTCTGATGAGCAGAGTTCAGTCACGCTTTGGTCTTTACACCCAAAGTGATTTCCAGCAGGTGTCATCTTGGCCGTGAAAGGGCTTTCCATTTTTAAATGATAGCCCCGACCCTCAATGCTTCTTCTTAGTCTTTACAAGGAGTGAAGCGTGGACTGCATGGTTACTGCAAGGTTTTATGCTGTGCCTGCGATTGCATTTGTCTGTGACGCTCGATTTGGTTGCAAAGGGGAATGGGGAAGAGAGTTGGCTGCTTACGAGAGAGAGAGAGAGAACGGGTGACAGTAATTGGTTCCCTGAATCGTGTCAAAGTTATCTCTTGACCAGTAGAGTTCCTTTTTCGAGTCATGTGGGAGGAGTGATGTGGTTTGGGAGGAGCCATGCTGCCTTTCGGTTGGGCCAAACCGTAGAGGGAGAGAGAGAGAGAGAGAGAGAGAGAGAAAGGTCAACGAAGTAAAGTTGCCATGTTGACGACAGTCGCCTCTTCCGGCACTCAGTGATCGTAATGAGTTGCTAATTTTATTTGTCCTAAGTGAAAGGGTTCACAGGAGACGTCCCTCCCTGTGTTCACGCACTTTGAAAGTAGTAATAATCCTTTCGCTCGAGTAGTCTGGTGATGAACAGACATCTTCACGATATCTGAGGTTGTCAACCAAAGTCTCCACTGAAGCCGCCAAATGTCATCTAGACTCTGTAGGCTATTCCTGTGCAGTGGTCCTTCAACGGCCCATGCGCTCAGACCCAAGGTCCTTTGCAGCGTCCCTTCCATGGCCCCTGGCTGCTGCTATAACCCCTCCCATTCCTTTTCCTCTGCCTCCTTCCAGCGCTTGGCCTCAGGCCTCAATTCTGTATTCTATTCTGTTATTGGTACCGATATTTGCTTTGTTTCACTCTGGAACTGACCATTTCGCGATTGAAGCGCTCTCTTAGTTCTTGCCATGTTCCTCTCGGGGTCACGGTCCCCACCCGCCTGGGACATTCATGAGTTCATGGCGGCTGTGGAAACGAAGAGCGTCATTTGTTCAGAGCAAAAATCTGGCAGTTGGGAAACAAGGAAAAGGGGAAACTGAACTTCAAGTTCCTTTTCCGTTTTCTTCAGTAATTTACTCAGCCAAGATGGTGTTGTTTCAGAGGGAAGTCTTATTACCAATAGATCAAAGAACTAAGTTGGTAGAGTCAGCAGTGGATTCCTACTCTGAGTCAGCAATGGATTCCTACTCTTAGTCAGCAATGAAATCCTACTCTGAGTCTGCAATTGAATCCTACTCTGAGTCTGCAGTGGATTCCTACGCTGAGTCAGCAACAAAGAGAGTCAACGAAAGGCCGAAGATAAACAGGACGAGAATAAAGACGAGAAGCGAGAGAGGCCGTCTTGTGTCACAGTCTCTGGACTGCATTGGAAGACGAAGTCAGTCGGTCGAGCATCGGGAGGAGGAGGAGGAGGAAGAAGAAGAAGAAGAAGAGGAGGAGGAAGAAGAAGAGGAGGGGGTCATAGGGAACGAAGTCGGGAAATAATGACTTAAGACATTAGACCGATGCCTCAGTATATACTGTAGAATGGAATATTTTTGTTTTTCATTCAAAATCAAATTTTGTCAGGCGTGAGATTTGACTAAACCGTTTGAACTCAGACCAGTGAGGTTTAACGGAAGGCTCATCTCGCTAAGATACGCCTTTATGATAAGTGAGTAAATAACGACAGCAGGTGACTCATGCTGGCTTCAGAGAGAGAGAGACAAAGAAGACTAGACCTATATTCCGTTGATGATTGGTTAAGCCAACAAACCTAGGCCTAAGATTTTGCTGTTTTCCACGGAAAAACCATATTTATGGCGCCATAAATGGAATACAACGCATAATAAGCATTGCATATAACCATACATACAGTATGGTACCATAGGGATCAAACAAAGGATAAACGGGAATAAGTAAAAAAAGACAATGAACGGAGGAGAGGCTTCAGAAAAGAGGAGGAGCCTTTATACAGGTCTCTGAAAATGTCCACTAATGCTGTCGGCACTCTCTGTTTACTTGTTTGTTTGTGGTGTTGAGCTGATATAGCCTCTATATCTCCTCATATTTCCTATTATAACCCGTTAAAGTAAGCCGTTTACGTTATTCTAAGTACGATCTATCATGGATTTACCTAAATGTAGGTAAAATAAGCAATTGTTTTAAGGGCAAAGCCAGTAATTATGGTTTGAGTTGAGTCTGTAGGCTAATTTGTCTTCATATATATCCTAACGTATCCTATTAAAACCCTTTAGGTAAGTCATTTGCCTTAATTTAATGACGATTTATCATCGATTTACGCAAATACAGGTAAAATGAGCGAATTTTTTCAAGGGTAAAACCACAGTTTACAATTTAAAGACAGATTTTTACTCAAGGGACTGAAATCTTCATTCGAACTCGTAATTTTAAGCTCAAATAAATATGAACCATTTGGTGTCATATTTGAGTGGAATTCGTAACTATAATATAACTATAATACACCTGTAATGCAGAGGAAGAGTGCAAGAGCCACGCAAGAGTGGAAGAGGAGTGAAATAACTCCTGAATTTTGCACTGAAGAGAAACAATTAAAATCTCCTTGACAGGAGTCAGTCATTTTCAGTCTAGGATATCCTTCGATATTTTATGTTCATAAATTATTTAAAATTATTTTTTCCTCACTATTTTAGTCTGTCATGAAATATTCTTAGAGTTTAAAAGTCGGCCTTTTAAACGGCTTCTTCCAAAAGGCGCCTTTAGGTCTCTTGAAGGGTTAAAATTCTATTTCAAATGGCCAGTAATGAAATTTAAGCCTTCATAACATATAAATTTTATTCTTATATTTATTTATATATTCATATATATATATTTATTTATTTAGTTATTTATTTATTGTTATATTGGTCAAGGTGCCAAGGGCAGTGTTAGGCCTGGTACGGACCTCCTCTGGGTTGTCTTAGGTTAGGCTAGATCGAAAGTGAAGTGAGGCTAGGGATGGTCAAGTCAAGGTGCAGTGAGACTAGGTCAGAGGTCTGTCTGTCTGGCCTGGTGGAATGAGAGTCCTTCTCAATGAAGAAAGGTCAGGGTCACAAGGTCACAGCCTCTCACAACACTCTTTTTGATCACTTGAAGGTTGTGTTGGCATTTTGACCCGAATAACTGAATTGCATTGAATTCAGTTTGATAAATCAGTTTGTATCTAAATTCAACTTGTATTTAAATCTGATCTGATAAAATCAATTTGTATCTAACTTGGACTTGATAAACTCATTTTGTATTTAACATTTTTTTTATTTGATTAGATGATTTAATTTTTATTTAGATTAATACGTATCTAAATTAGTTTGTACTTGAATTGACTTTGAAAAATGCCTTTGCATATAAATTGATTTGTATCAGATTTCTTTTGATATGACATTAACGTGATAAATTAATCTGTTTTTAAATTATTTTGTGTTGAAACGATTTTTGTCTGTAAATTTAATTTGATAAAATTATTTATAAATATTGAATCATCTCATGAAATCCATCTTCTAATATTAATGTATTCTTTTATTTCCAGATTAATTCTTCCTGACATGAATATGCACAAGGAGTGAGGTTGCAAGGACACGCACTTACTCACACCTGCTGATTCCAGGGTTCCAGGTAAAGCGAATTCCAGGATGTATTGTCGATTTTTCACTTCAGAAGCTATGGTTGATTTACTATTATTTGAATGCGATATTTCTGAACTCTCTGATCTTCTCATTGGAGTGTGGCGTTCCCGTTATGAGGCATCTGGAATTGCTTCCATGCAATTGCTTCGTCAAGTGTCTTGAGAGCAATTACATGCTATTCGCCAGAGTGACGGGGACGAAGTCCATCCATTTTCGAATTCAGGATTCACAAACGTGGCGTTTCTGAATTTGAAATGACTCTTAGGGTTCTTCTCTTTGTTAAAATCCACCTTTTTTATATATAAAACTTTAATTACCCACGCAGTTGAATATCAGTTTTCCAGACTACTTTCCAGTTGTCAAAAGGACTTCTAAATCTGGTTACTGGAGCGTCCAGTGGCTTCTGCAGCAGCCTCTTAATAATGCCCCGAAGTTCCTTCCCTCTTGCATCAGAGTCTCATCTGCCTCTTGCTTGCTGCTGTTGTCCCCACGACATTGCATGCAATCTGGGTCTGAGATTGTCTGCAGGGCTCTCTGCCCCTCCTCCTCCTCCTCCTCTACAGCGCCTGACTGCAGGTGTCGACAGGGGTCATTGCCCCCCTTCTCTTGTCCCAGTGTCGTTTTGTGATGGCGTCTCATGTGGGGTTATTTCTCAGGAAATCGAGATTTCGCTTTTGGAATTTCGGTAGAGTTTATATGAAGTCTCTGACCTCCCTCCCCTCTTTCCCTTCCTCTTCCTCTTTCCCTTCCTCTTTCTCTTTCTCTTTCTCTTTCTCTTTCTCTTCCTCTTCCTCTCGCTTTGCTCGGAATCTGCATTGTGGGGAAGTTACTCATTAGCTTTCCTTTCTTTTTAAGAGAAGAATATTTTAAGCCGCAACTCTCTCTCTCTCTCTCTCTCTCTCTCTCTCTCAGAGGTGAGAATGCTGGAGGAGCGAAAGTCCTGTGAGAAGAACGACTATTCCAGCCAGCAGTAGCCTAATCGGAGACTATGTACTCTATGTGAACCACTTCATGTTGTATGTAAAGGACAGATTAGGTCTAAAGAGATAAACCTAAATTGAGCAAATGGCGAAGGAATAACCATGGAGAAGGAGGAGGAGGAGGAGGAGGAGAGAGGGTCTGGAAGGCTGCAACGCCACTCCGCGTGCACATTGAGTTTCCTGATAACCAGCAGCATATGATGATGAAATGCGCTCTTGCAGGGAGGCATAATTATCAGTCGAGTGAAGTTTATTAACCGTACTTGCACGAATATATGGACACCTTATGTGATGTTTTTCCATGTCTTTGTGAGCCTCAGTTTGTTTTAGTTCTCGGTTCTGTAAATAAGTGTTTTTGTACGTACTTGTACACGTAAACAGACAGACAGACAGACATGTGCAATGCTTGTTGACTTTGAAGAGCGAAATAGAATTCCCGTTGCACCCAAGTGCTGCTGCTGCTTCCTTCAAGAAACGTTACCGACTTTCCAGTGTGGGTGACCTCACGAGGCACTGGCATCCTTTTCTCCTCTAGAGGAAGATCATGTTATGCTGGAAAGGATAAGAAGTAAGGGAATGAGACGAGAATGGGTCACATACTGAGTGTGAATTGTGAAACCTTCCCGCTGACGAGAGTTTGAGGACAGCAGTGAGAGATGAAGCTGTCTGGGAGAAGGCTTCCATAATATAGCCTCTCCATTCAGAGGTGACGAGCAGTGCTGCCACCGAAGGTTTTGGCCAGAGAATTCGAAGATTCTCTGTCACGAGCTTTTCATTGCTAATGCTGCATTGATCCTTGGCATTCAGTGGGCGGTATGTAGTCATTGCTCGAACGAGTTTTCCTTTCTGCCACTTGTCACGAAGTCAGAGGAATTGGTGAATGCGCATTTGTTGCTTTTCAGCCGTTCAAGATTGCATTGTTCCGGTCTTCTCCTCCTCCTCCCGTGCTTTTTGCTTCTCTCGTTGGTAATCAGTTCCTGTAAGACAATGGCAGCAAGTACGGTGAAGAAGTAGCGCACTTAACGACAAACAACAATTCAGAATTGTCATTATAAATGCACCATCACTGGACTGGGGACCTGTCCTGTCATGACACATGAATGAGTTAGCTTGTTTCAAGTAGCCAGCCCTCCGAGGGATGTCATTAAGTATATATATATATATATATATATATATATATATATATATATATATATATATATATATATATATATATATATGTGTGTGTGTGTGTATATATATATATATATATATATATATATATATATATATATATATATATTATATATATATATATATATTGTATGTGTGTTTGTGCGTGCTCCCCATTTCCGAGTCTTCACCGGAATTCGCCTCCGACACAGGGGTGGACATCAGGGCAAACGTCAGAGTTTGTCATTCTCGGAAAACTGTCCCTTCAGTTGAACGCTGCTGTCCACGTCACCATCATCAAACATCGGTTTGCATACTTTGGCGTCGCTACAACAACCAGAGATCCGATTGGTTGAAAGACTGACTTCTTGATGTTAACGGATGATGTGACAGAACATAATATTTGATGACTGAATACTTGACGTCCATCGATTCTGTTGCCGTGAAACCTCGTGACTCCCGTTTTGTATTGCTGCAATACTTCCTTTCCCATTTGTTTGTCATTTCTGAACAGCTTTTGCCACCAATTCTCAGTTGTCATTGGTAGTGAAGGCCGTCAGTGATTTATGTGCACGAGAATCGTGGTCATTCACAACCAGGACGACGCCAAAAAGTATCACTTCTTTTCCAGCGCCAAAGCGAATTTCCCAGTTTTTCTTTTTTTCTTTCCATTTTTGATAAGAGGAAACGGAACTTGGACATTTCCTTGTGATACGACTTCACATTAATGCGGATTTGCCGCTTCCAAATAGCCCCCCACCCCCTACCCCCAAAAGACCACTGTCGTCTTTTCCACTCGCATTCCTGGAGCCAAAACATGATCTCGGAAATACTGAACTGGAATAAGATGAGCTTCCCTCCCCCTCCCCCTCATTTGGCTGATCTCTCAAAGTTTGAGTGCCATATTTGGAGTGTCCATACTGAGCTTCCTGACTGAAAGTCTCTGGGAGATCCAACCCCTCCCATTCATATCATGACTGTGTCCGGTTGACTTTGAGTCAAGTTCAGATGACGGGAAGAAACTTCTTTTTACCGAAGGGTTTCTTGTTCGGGTTTTCTTCATTCTGAATCGCGTTTGATACTTGAAAGTGAAGGATTTCATGTTCCGAAGGTCCCGTCCTTACAGGAACGCTTTTCAGATGTCTCCCTCAAAGACAACAACAGAACTGTCGACATGTTTGCACTTCTGTCTTGTAGTGACCAGGTCGATTCTCGTGGCAATAATGGAGCCCAGATTACTTTATACATCTAGACAAGTGTACACAACTTCTGAAGTTTGCTGTTTGGTATTTTACCTTGCTCATGGTGGCGTCATTATGAAGCGGTTTGTGTGCATGTAGGACAGACTCTGTCTGTGGCGTTACGATGCTTTAAGATGATTTTGTGACTGGCGAGTGGTCAGATGATCTGTGAATTCCTCCAGAATGACGTGAAATTCTCTGATCAGTCTCTCTCTCTCTCGTTAGCGTTATTTTATAAACGTACATACTCACGTGCACACACACCTCTAATATATATATATATATATATATATATATATATATATATATATATATATATATATGTATATATATATATATATATATATATATATATATATATATATATGTATATATATATATATATATATATATATATATATATATATATATATATATATATATATATATATATATATGTATATATATATATATATATATATATATATATATATATATATATATATATATATATATATATATATATATATTTATATATACTCGGTAATTGGGCGGCTACTTGGAAATCTTAGCTTAATGATAAATAATATTGCCAAGACCAGGAAGAACATTCTTTATTACAAGCTTTCGAGGTATAAAACCTCATCATCAGGCTGAAAAAACCGACAAGGATGAGAATCAATAAAATTACAATAAAATGAATTGTCATAATAAATCTTCAGCAAAAATACTAACGAAATATATAAAATGAACAAGTAAATACAAACTAAAAGGGTGAGACGTAAAATAACGAAAAATTAAAAACACAAACATAAAAATATGAAAATAAAACTAAAGTGAAATGTAAACAAACTACCACTCACAAAGTAAAATATTTAACGACCTAATTGAGTACCTACTATGAAATTACACGATAGCTAGTTGAATACCAGACGAGTTGTTGTTCAATTCCGGCTACATCTTTTTAATAGTCAGCGACTCTGAAATTAAAAGGTCCAGTCTATTTGAACAAAAAGACAGTACCCGAAAATCCAGGTCAGTGAAAGGATGGTCCTGTGTTAAACTGTGTTCTCTAATGGCAGAAAAGGGTGGTTTGGAAAGGGGAAACCTAGTTCTAATAGAAAGACCTCTGTGTTCCAAAATTCTGTGTCTGAGCCAGCGGGAACTAGATCCCACGTATCGCAGACCACACTGCGAACAAGTGAACAAGTAAACGACACAGGAATTAAGGTCCACAGGCAGAGTAGGCTTCTCTCTCAAAAGTGATCTTATTGTAAAAGGATTACAGAAAACAAACCGGAAACTGATTTGAGGGAAACAATGCTTAAGTATTTCTTGTAACTTTTTTCGGACCATATAGCTACTATGACCAAGGTAAGGCAATTTAATGTACTTTACATCTTTACTAGCAGTACTGTACACCGGTCTGGGACAAAACTTTTCATTTAAAAAATTTTTCAGAACTTTGTAAAATACAAAAATGGGATATGAGTTTTCAGAAAAATAATTCTGGAGGAAAACCATATCTTGATGAAATAAATTAAAATCACAACAAACATTGTAGGCTCTATTAATCAAAGTGCGTATTGAGTTCATCTTATACAACTTTGGCGAAAAACTGAGGTAATTCAATCCCAAGCCAGTAAAAGTACTTTTCCTATAAACAGAGGTCTCAAATTTGCCACTATTTCTGTATACCTGTACATCTAAAAATGACAACTTATATATATATATATACATATACATATACACATATGCATATATACATGAATACATATGCATATACGAATGTATTTCCTAAAGGTTTTCAGAGACAGAAAACGATTGTGCATCTGTCATTTTGCAGTTTAGCAGGACTGATCAGCATCACTCCCGGAGGAGACTGCAAGCAGGAAACCCAGACCCCTCACAAGAGATGAAGCACTTACAGTATATATTCGTAAACAAATCATTTCCAAACAGTGAAAAAATGCTTGAAACTTCCTAGCAGACTTACTTGCACGCACAAACAGACACATAGATACATATATATATACTGTACATATATATATACATATATTTATGTATGTATGTATGTATGTATGTGTCCGTGTGTGCGTGCAAGCAATTTTCCTCTATCCCTTGTACTGGACACATCTTTGTCAGGGTCATGACATTGTCGAAATACTTCTTTAGTGTTTGACAGCAACTGTTCAGACCAGCTGCCGAGTGTCACTAGCGTGTCAGGAATGCTCTCTCCTCCACAAGTGCAGCAGCAGGAATACTGGTCATTTTATACATCCTCCACTGGTGCTATGTTTCGCTTCGGTTGACCTCTCTCTCTCTCTCTCTCTCTCTCTCTCTCTCTCTCTCTCTCTCTCTCTCTCTCTCTCTCTCTCTCTCTCTCTCTGCCAGCAGGATCACGTGGAAACCAGTGAATGAATGCCGACGCCGCTTTCCGAAAGCACCCGTTGGGTGACTGACCCTCCGTTCGACTCACTTAAAATCGATGCCAAATCTTGGTCGACGTCCTTCGGAATTGTATATCGTCTGGGGAGAGTCTCGTGATGAATGGCGGAACAAGTACCTTAGAGCGTCATTCATCCATTCTCGAGTTATTTTCTGACAATACACAGACAGACAGACAGACATTGGTGAAAGTAAAGAAGAAGAAGAAGAAGAAGAAGCATCACTGGTGTCTTTCCTGAAATCTCTGAAGCCGATTTGGTCCTCCAGTTTTGGAAGACCTCTGTTTTCCGTTGCCTGGGTTGAAGACCCTCGTTGCTCACAAGTGTCAATATTTAACCTTTGCCCTTGTCCTTGGAAATGACAGGTTGCCCTTTCATCAGAAGGAGGGGTTGAAGTGTTCAGATGTGAGCTTTGGACGGAAATGAGGATGGCTGCTGCTGGGAATAATCATACTCAGGCTCCGTTCTTCAGGCGACAGGAAATGAATGTCCCTTATACAAACCGTCGGTATGCGAGGAGTCCTCAAGCACTGAAAATGGGACGTCTCTCTCTCTCTCTCTCTCTCTCTCTCTCTCTCTCTCTCTCTCTCTCTCTCTCTCTCTCTCTCCCCAGTAAGCACGCACTGCATAAATCAGTGCAATGCAATCTTAGGGGACATTGCCCCAGGTGGGTACCAGACCTGAGTTGCTGAAATGACGCTTGTTTCCATAACTCAACCTGACATCTACGGCAGACGAATGAATGAGGAAATGCGCAACCTGCATTCACCGTCTCTGTCCTGATAGTTTCTTCGAGAGAAATCGAGAGCGCCATGAATTTTATGTCACTTGTGAGGTTCCCAGAGATTTTAGTTTCAGGGTCTCTTTGTGTTCACTAACACGTCCTGTATTTGGTTTCCTGTCATTTTTTCCATTCTGATACTTCTGTGTAGGAATGTTACAATTACAAAGCCTCCCCATCCCCCCCCCCCACCTCCACACTTCTGACCTCTTGATAGGAGAGAGAGTTTTAAAACTCTGTACGCAATCAAGATGGAGCAATCGTTGTTGTTGGATACCAGTTCAGTTCTTCAATTTTAATAATAACTGAGTTTCCTCGAATTATAGAGCTCCATTTTCAATGCGCATCTAACTTCTGGTTCCCATACTTTCCACGAAGGCCCAAATTCTTTTATTAACCCAGACACAACATATGAAATGTTGAAATTGGTTTTGAGAGATGCTTTGCATCGTATGAAACACAAGGGCAGTAGAAGGCACGAACCAAACATGTTATCAGTAGACTTCAACACCACCGCTAAAGGGCACAGATGCCACTTGCATGTTCATGGTGATTGTATCCCACAAGCACGAACATTCCCGTTTTTCAGCTGCGGCACCTGTTGGCTGATTGGTGCATAATATGGCGTCACGATGCTGCTAGATGCCACAAAACGTGTTGGCGTAAAATTGTGCTTTTCTCAAGTGTGACTCTAACTGAAGCTTACACATGAAAAATTGTAACAAGACGCCAAACATTCTTTGAGAGGAACGGGGTGTCATGCGAGGTTCTGTAATTGAAGCGTTCCCCCTCTTTCACGGAAACCAGGTTTTCAGGTGCAGTTTAAGACTTGACATAAAATCGTGTTGGCAGAGGTGGAAGGCTGAGTAGCTTCCTTGTGCGTTGAGGTCTTTCCTCGGTATATTCTTCGCCCTGGTTCTTAATTATTATCCTACATCTTATTTGACGTCCTACTCATGTCCGCGTCTCTTGACTTCCACGTCTCCCATCTTTCGCTTTTGTTTTTTATTGTTGACTTCCATGTAGCAGCCTCATAGCCGTTGTTCCACATTTTTGGCCTCCTCGTATTGTTGTGCTCTTATTTCACTACTTCATGTATTTTGTTTTGTTTAGCTTTTTCCCTTGAACCCCAAAGTTTCCCTATTTTACTCCGTTTTGTTTTTGCTTGTTAATTCCTTGCTCCATTTCACGGGTATTTTCTCTGTTCTCTTAGTTTTGTTTCGAAAATGATATTGTTTCCGGCTTCATTTGTTATTATTCCTACATATATACCTTAGCGAGTATGAAATCCCGCATTTTGGTGGCCCCGTTTTTCGTTCCGTCTTGAATGAAGTGGCCATTGAGGTGAGAGGGAGGGAGAGCCAGCCACACTCGAGGAGGAGCTGGAGACGATTATAATGATATTATATTATATCTGAGACTTTGCCTGATGAGTTCCTGACTTCCGAAGAAATGCAAGGATGCAAATCTGAAGGATCGCTTGCGTGCGTGACGAAGTGTGTTTGCAATTCAATGTGTACTTGATTATGAATTTAATAGCTATAGATCTGAAATTGTTTAGTTTACTGGAAAAGAAATATGAATTGATGATTACTATTGATGTTGAATAATGCATCGTACATGGGGTATTATTAAATGCGTGACTTTTCTCATTCCGTGTGGAATTGATCGACTCTCCTTCGAGAAAAGTGCCTCGAAAAGAAGAATGGAAAAGATTCTATAGCCATGAATTGAATTATCTTCATGACAGAAGAAAACGATGTGCCTCCTCTTCTGACAACACTCACTGTAGGTACCTAAGCACAGCTTTAGGGGTTTCAGGGAAGAGGAAAGGACTGGGAATGTCAGTAGGATCCACATGCTTTCCACTATGATGACGATAACGAAAGGTCGGTAGTCCTTAGTAGTAGATTTTTAGGAAAGATCGTCTGCGCCTTGGCCGATCGACCTTCACAGTGAATCGAGATTTCATTGTTGGAACCTCAACAGATTTTTATTAAATCTCTCTCTCTCTCTCTCTCTCTCTCTCTCTCTCTCTCTCTCTCTCTCTCTCTCTCTCTCTCTTCGGCCGGACAATGAAGAATTAGAGGAATTCATTTCTGGTGGTAGAAATTCATTTCTCGGTATAATGTGGTTCGGATTCCACAATAAGCTGTAGGTCCCGTTGCTATGTAACCAATTGGTTCTTAGCCACGCCAAATAAGTCTAATCCCTCGGGCCAGCCCTCTCTAGGAAAGCTGTTAATCAGCTCAGTGGTCTGGTTAAACTAAGATATACTTAACTCTCTCTCTCTCTCTCTCTCTCTCTCTCTCTCTCTCTCTCTCTGTTTGCTTGATGAAAGGCAATTTGAGGATCTGATATCCTTTTTTATATCCGTGTTGAATTGCAGTTTCATCCCTTCTTTCTCGTGACTCCAGACTATTTGTTCAGCTTGAATTGCAGCGCCATGGCGTGTCCAAGCGGCTTGCCTCAAGTCAGTCCCATTGCAGGAAGGAAGGTTTCCTGATGATTCTGCTGAGACTTCGCTCCCAAGAAGTCATCACTCCATCGAGTTTAAGGTCACATTTACGAAGGATCTGGGCCCGGTTGCTGCTGCTGTTGCTTGTCTCCTGAAAGAGTGCTTAGTCTTGCGAATGATTTGGAGATTGCTTCTGAGTCGTCCCCCACCCCCCTTCTCTCTCTCTCTCTCTCTCTCTCTCTCTCTCTCTCTCTCTCTCTCTCTCTCTCTCTCTCTCTCTCTCTCTCGCTTCATTATTATTAATCTATTATCTTTGGGCCTGATCTAATGGCGATCGGGATACTGACACTGTGAATTGGTTTTTGATTACTGTTATTGAAGTTTCAAAAAGAATCATGAATATAGAAGGCTAAAATTATTCAAACTCTGCTTCATCGTTCTGACGACACAGTTGACTGCTGAGACTTTTAAATATGTCGGTACAGAGCGGTTTAATGAATTAGTTAGAGGAAGAACCGTGCTGGAAACCTAGCCATATATGGAAAATAGTCTGGTAAACGTTTGCAGAGCCATAGTTAATGTATATTAACAGCAAAGATGTTGATACTTTTTCTCCATTTGTCATCATAATGTGGCTGTGTCAATTTAACCATCTTGTTTTCATCCAGTCTCTCCTCCTCGTTTTCCTGTTGCCGCATTTTGAGAGAAAGTCTTCACAAATCAGTTCATGAACTCGAGAAGCTTGGCTGCGTCACCTCTTTCAGGACTTCAGAAGGACTTCGTACTGAAGAAGAAGAAGAAGAAGAAGGCAGTGGCACGGAGTAGAGTGCCCGGAATACATCGTGTCATGTCAAGAAGAAGAAGAAGAAGAAGAAGAAGAGGGGGGAGGGGGAGGAGGAGGAGGGGACCTCGTTTTCCCTCCCGTCAAGAGAGATGCATCGTTCTTTCACTTTCGCTCTTACTCCTCAATTAGTTTTGACCTCGAACGCAGACGGCATCAGAACGAAAGCTTGTCGCGTCCTTCTGTCTGTCCGTCCGTCCGTCCGTCCGTCACACGTGTCTCAAACTCCAGTCCTCGGCTGCAACCACATATTTTTCTCTGCTCCCTCTCACGACCTGCCTCCCAGGAATGAGGAAATCTCTTTGCAACCTTTATATCAGCCTGAATATGTCAAACAACCATTTTCCTTCAAGATCGCTGTCATGACGGACAGTTTCTCGCGCTGAATAGGTCTCGGGAAGCGGATGAGAACTGAAATACGTTGAAGTTGCCGACATCGCTGGCGTTCTCAGAAACTCTCTCTGTCATTCTCGCTCAATTATGTCTCTGCCACGTTCAGCCAAATGAGCGGGAGATGACAACAACTTATGGAGGTCCTGCAGGGGACGTCGGCTGAGAATGAATCTGAAGTGGCTGTCAAAGGCTCTCACGAAACACCAATACGAACGAAGTCATAATTATGCAGAGTATGCACACCGACATTCTTCTTCTTCTTCTTCTTCTTCTTCTTCTTCTTCTTCTTCTTCTTCTTCTTCTTCTTCTCTCGTCATAGCTTTTGCGGCTTGGAAACAAAGGGAGATATCAAACGATAATTTCTCGGCAATTGTAAGGGAGAGAGAAAATGCATTATGATGAGATATTTCGAATAAGTGGAGGACTTTTTCTGTGGTGATGTGAATGCCATCCATTTCATCAACAGCTCTTCGGTGCTGCAGTGTCATTTCATTTCAAGTCTGGAAGTTTTGATGTCTTCCTAGAACAAGAACTTAATGCGTCTGTCGAGATCTTTTTATTGATAGCATTGCGACTGCGCTCCGCACTGGTGAAATACTCGTAACTGAATGAAGATATGTACGGGAATAGTGGAACAGGAAACGCTCTATGCCAGAATTCTCACGTTCATCGATGTTCGTGTGGTAAAACCAGTAACCTGTGCAGGTGGAAGGGCAGGTTTCATTATTTCCGTGTCCACTCTGTAGCCTTTGGCTTTTGGAATAAGGAGGTCTTTTTCGTCTGTGGCCTGGCGGTTGTGTTGGCATTTGCTTTCGTCAGACAGACACTTCTGTGCAGTCATAGGCACGGTGCATTGTAGCCCGTGAAAAAGGCTGTAGTTGCCAAAATCCATTCGACGTTTGTAGAGTCGCTGTTGAAAGGTCTCTCTCAGTTCAGTCATCGGCATCACCAGTTTTATCATCATCATCTGAGTCCTCCCTCCAGGTAGGTCATAGACGTCGATTGCCTCCGTGTGTAGTCCTGTAGGGCTGCCATCCATGGAAAGCTCTCCTTCAGCTCGTCAGTCAGTATCACCATTAGTTTCCCTCTAGGGGCTCTCCCAGTAAGCTTCTCAGAGGAGGCATTTTGTTCGTTTTGACTTGAGAACTGATGGTCGTGTTGATTTGATTTTTCTTCCAGTCCTGCCCCCCCAAAGGTCCTTCGTATCCTTCGGAAGGGGCTCTTATTTGTAACGCTACCCTCACATTTTCACTCTTCTAATTCTTAAGGCCCCACTCATTTCGTTACTGTCATACGCTGATTAAAAAACAAATGTAAATCAGTAAGGAGAGAGAGAGAGAGAGAGAGAGAGAGAGAGAGAGAGAGAGAGAGAGAGAGAGAGAGAGAAACCGTCTGCCAGTTCGATAAGGGGAGGCCCCTTGAAGGGCTTTTCCCTACCGAAGGAAGCTGTGAGTACCTTCTCCTCCATCCACCTGGGAGCAACGGTCCCTCTGGTCTTGGGGTTCAGTTGAACACGAATTCCAAGCACAGTGGTCACCTCCTCTTATACGTGGGTCTTCTCGCCGTGCTGAGATGCCACCAGAAGCCGCCTTTGATGTCGCATGAAATAACCTCGGTTAGAAGGGACCAGTTGAGCGACGCCCTCACCATGAAGTGTGCTCTGGTGGTTGCTGTAATGATGAAGTTGGAGCTCTTTGATGAGCTTAGACTAATTAACAGCTGTGAAAACACAGCTACTGATACAAGCGTGATATGTGTGTGGGCGTCTGCTTCATACGAGTCATTAACTCTGAAAGAGCCGAACCCGGGAGGAGGCAAATTTCTGAGATGTTTGCTAGTATTGCACCAGCACCCCCACCCCCCCACCCCCCTCTTTTTTTTCTTTTGCCATGCCCCAGGTTAGGTTAGTTTTCTAAGAAATAATGTGGGTGTGGGAAACATAATGAGATTATTTTCAAGAAAATGCTATCGTTTAGTTTTTAAGATATGGCGGCCCGCTTTTTTCAGGGACGGAGGTCCCTCCCGGTAGGTGCTCGGTTACATCTGGGGAAATGCTGCCCGCCTGCAGGCTATGAACGCTGCTCTGCTGCTCATTGCCTGAAATTCTCGATCGAGAATTTCAGGCTCCCTCTGGTCGATGATCGCTGCGGCCGCAGATGGAATTAGGGAATCACGAGAGGCAAACAAAGAATCAGTTCACAGTTGCAGTGAGTTAACAGTCAGTATTTTAACACTGAGAAGAAGAAACTAAACCGAGGACAGTGCAGTCTAGAACACAGAAGAATGATTGTACAATTTCAGCCTTTAGATATGGAGATGTCTGTGTATGTCAAGAAAGAAACGCCGGTTTAAAGACACGGACTTTGCCCGTTCTTTTTTTCTGCCATGGAAATGCCGTCGAAATGATCAGAAGTTGCTAAGAAAGGAAATGACCTCATCTCTCATGACAATCTTGTTGCAATTTTCCTCTTTCTTTAGTCATCGACCTCGGCAGTGGGTCTCTCTCTCTCTCTCTCTCTCTCTCTCTCTCTCTCTCTCTCTCTCTCTCTCTCTCTCTCTCCTCCTCAAGTCCCGGGATGAGAATGAGAGGAGGAAGTTCGGAGTGAATAATTAGTAATAAGTTAAAGTTTATGGAATAAAAGCGAAATAGCGCAGAGGCCGCGAGTAGGGACGGGAGCAAACCTTCCGCTGACACCTGCTGGTGAGAGCAGTTTCCGAGGAATGCGTCAACAACAGTAGAGGAAAACAGAGCGAAATGAAGGCGTTGCAGCGTGAAAGGTTCGTGGAAGCACCCACAAGTCGTACGTCAGTGAACTTAAGCCATAACATTGCCGGTGACAGTGATGTGTGAAAAATGGAGGATGTTTCAGAGCATGCGAAAAAATTGCTCGTGAGGTGACCACTTATCAGTTACAATTCCCCTTCGGGTATATATATCTATATATATATATATATATATATATATATATATATATATATATATATATATATATATATATATATATATATATATATATGTGTGTGTGTGTGTGTGTGTTTGTGTGTACGTATATATATTTATATATTATTTCCGAGACGGAGCGAATTGGATACTAAAGGACATTTATAGTTTAATGTTTGTGAATAAAAAATCAGGGTTCCAAGTAAAAGGAAGGTGGTGAGATGACAGCGGTTCCGGGTGCTTGTTTGTGTGCTCGTCGAGACTCATTGTGGGGAGGAGAGGTGGGGAAAGATATGCAAGTGAGGCTGCTGCTTCCTCCTCCTTCCAAGAGGAGGTTGTGGTAGTTCGCTCTGTGTGTCTGTCCGTCTGTCTGTGTGATGTCCGTCTGTTCAGTGCTTCCTGAGAACAGAGGAGAGAGGTTGATTGAGGGCGGCTTCGGAAACAGAGGCTCCTCAACATTTATTTGGCGCTGTCTTGAGGGTGGGTGGGGGACGTTGGCGTCTTCTCGGGAGAATGGTACCAGGCAGCCACTCGTCAGTAATTATACCGAAGTTTGTGAGAGAGAGAGAGAGAGAGAGAGAGAGAGAGAGAGAGAGAGAGAGGGTTTTCTTGGGGGGAATTGCTTTATCGAACCCTGGAATTGGATGGGGAGCTAAAAAAAAAGCCGTTCAGAGAGTTTTTCCAGCCTCCTGGAATTTTGCAACTTGAATGGAACACGTTTCAGAACGATGATGGATTGTAAGAAGATTTGATTGATAACTTATTATTCGAACAAGAGAGGTGTTAATTAATTATCTGATAATACAGTTTTACCTCCAAATGCTTCGATTAGTTTCTCTCTGCACGGAAGGGAAAGACAACTTTGGAGGCCAGGCTCTGCAAAGCAAGCAAAAGAAAGGAAGGAAGGATTACGAGGACTCAAATTCTCTTTTTGTAAATAGTAATAATAGTGGTAATACAAAAGTTAGCACCTTCTCTCTCTCTCTCTCTCTCTCTCTCTCTCTCTCTCTCTCTCTCTCTCTCTCCTCTAGTGCCTCAGCATTCTCTTATTTCATAGCTGTATCACTAATTGTTTGACTGTCTCTAAGACTCACTGCATGTCCGTCAGACTTTTTGATCGAATAAAATAGTAGGGTGTCTGTAGTGACAGCAGAATTGCAGTGACTCTCTCTCTCTCTCTCTCTCTCTCTCTCTCTCTCTCTCTCTCTCTCTCTCTCTCTCTCTCTCTCTCTCTCTCATCTGCTCCTTACATACAACAACCGACCAAGGATCAGGTAAATAATTTGTTGCGTAGGTTTGTGTTTGTACATATTTAGACGAAGTTCTCTCTCTCTCTCTCTCTCTCTCTCTCTCTCTCTCTCTCTCTCTCTCTCTCTCCAATGAGGTTTATTGCTGACATTTATTCTTTTCATGTTTAATATAGTGTTATGCCACTGATGCCTGTCAAACCCCCTGTTGAGTTCTGTAAAGTAGACAAAGATGGGAATTGTCCTGGAAAGCTGTTTTTCAAAGCAATTGTGGATTACTGATTGTGCATCCGGGCGGCATCTTGCTTCAGCGATTGGTGTCTTAACCACTGCCTCTCAGGATCGCCACCAGATCTGTCAAGCTTTGTGAACAAATGACGGAGATGCAACTGGGTTTATCAACTAGAATATGCACACACAAAGCACACTGTCATTTTCTCTCTTGACTTTGATCAGTCATATTAGCAGTTGGGTTGCCTTCCCTCCCACTCCTGCAGACCGCCACTCTGCAACGGCCGTGCTGGCATAAGGCCAGCTTCATCTAACCCAACCAGCCACAGAGAGATCAGTGGGCCAGTCTCCTTGAACATTTCGGATTTTGAGAGCAAATGTTTCCTATTTATTCTTGTAATATTTTGAGATGAAAGTGAGGTTTATAGAGAAGAATTTGAGCCGTGGCAGCTCTTGACCACTTCTTCATTCGTTCCGAATTGACCAAAGCAGATTCCAGACCAACGATCACGTAGCCTCCGAGTGTTCATGAATTGACGATGCCTGAGAATTTCTCCCAGAGATCATCGCTTCAGTAACTAAAAATAAAGTCATTATCTTTCGCGTACTAATCAAGGAAGTCTTCAGTTGCCTTTAATAGTTTTGTTCGAGTTGTTTGCTTGTCTCTAGATGTCACTAGCGGTGTCTCATGTCACGTCCTGCCTCCTGTAAACGTGGCAGAATTTGTTAGGAGGAAAAAAAGGGTTATTCAAGACTAATTTCCCCAGTAAGGCTTATATCCTTCACAAAAATAATTTCTGTGTCATAATCTAGGAATCGTGGTCATTGCTATTTTTTTATCTGGTAGACTGAATTCCAGCTTTCATGGTAAAAGTCATCGTCCATGAACATGAAATGATTTTTCTCCCCCATCCCCCGAAAATAATAAATGGCTGTGCCCAGATCGAAGAGGTTATTCGTAATGACTGCCACTATAGTCTCGGGAGCCTTGATTCTTGATAGACAACGTAGGATACTGTCTTGCAGCCTTCGAGTTTTTGTTGTCATGAAAATTACGGGATTTTTGTCTATTTTTCTTTGTATCCTTTTGTTCCTGCTGATATTTTCTCTTGGGCATAAAATGACGAGAAATGTCTTGTATTGAAAGGGTGAACAAAAGCGCTTTGCTGTCAGTGTATTCATGCCAATGGACAGAGCCTGATGGCAACGTATTTTGCAGCAGGATTCAGCTCTTGTGGTGGTTCCTTATTTAAACTTCTTTAAAGCCTCTCTCTCTCTCTCTCTCTCTCTCTCTCTCTCTCTCTCTCTCTCTCTCTCTCTCTCTCTCTCTCTCTCTCTCTCTCTCTCTCATTTGTTACAAAATACCATCACAAGAGTGTCCAGAGGACAAAGGAGCCTTGATTGGCAGACTTGCTCCTTCGGAAACAGAGACTACGAAAAACGTCGCCGCAGCTGTCCCATGAACGGACACTAGACCTATGTTACGAATGCATCAGATTGAAACAGCTTTTGAATCATATTCTATATAATATCCTGTCATATCGATAATGGAAATAAGGCTCATGGCCACATCCCACTGCCACTAGGGCTAAATTTCATCAGTTTTAAACTAAATTTGAACGCAAGCTTCGTTGGCTACATATCAGGAAATTATGGAGATTTAAAAAAAAAAAAAATAATAATAAATAAATAAATAAAAAATAATGAAATCACTTGTGCCAAAATTTATTGATATTTTATCATTACAGTTGTAAAGAGACGCACTAGGGTTTATAATCCCGGTTGAAGATTATAGGCTCAAACGCTACAGCATTTGTCAACTTTGTACTGAAGATAGACGATTGTCATTGCAAATCTCTCTCTCTCTCTCTCTCTCTCTCTCTCTCTCTCTCTCTCTCTCTCTCTCTCTCTCTCTCTCATATTCTACGTAAGAATGATAATGACCATAACGAGTGAGACAACAATAATAATAATAATAATAATAATAATAATAATAATAATAATAATAATAATAATAATAATAATAATAAATTAAAGGAAATAAATATTGACGGTTGAAACCGACCGCACACAATCTCAGGTGTCACCTGCGTTCGAATCGTTGCACAACATTCAAATAATTTCGAAAAATGATCAATAGTTTCTCGTAATTTCATCCACGAATTCGAAATCAAAAAAGTAATTTTGTAATTTCTGGTGAAATTTATTGAATGCTTTTATTTAAATAAAATTTAGACGTTAACTTCGTCAAATATATACATTTCATAATTTTCTTCTCGTTTGTCAAAGGTTTCGGAGACGCTTTGTATACGCTGTGCTACAAACATAGGCCTAGTTCAGACTGAGCGCATGCTCTCTCTCTCTCTCTCTCTCTCTCTCTCTCTCTCTCTCTCTCTCTCTCTAGTATATTCCATTGTCTAGCATGTGACTCATGATTACAGAGAGAGAGAGAGAGAGAAAGAGGAAAGAAAGAAAGAGAGAGAGAAGAAACCTGTCATGAAATCATTTGGGACAAGAATGAAGCGCATAGAGAGAATTAGAGGTGTCATAAAGGCATAACCCAATAGACCTTGCAGATCAGAAAGCGGCCTTATTGGCTGAAGGAATAAGGGCGACAATAGAGCAAAGTCGGTCAGACACATTGGTCTTTATCACTTGGTTGAGAATCTTTGCGGTTAAACTCTCTCAGCTGACTGCAGCTACTTTTGTACTTATGACAGTGATACTTAATATCATCTCGTTGATTTCTGGTGTTATACTTTATAAGTATACTTCAGAGGAAAGAGCATTGAATGAGGGTTATGATAATATATAATATATTATATATATTATCATAATCCTCTGAAGTATACTTATAAATTATAACACCAGAAGTCCCGCCATCACCAGTACTGTCTGACATAGGTCTAATGTTCACGTTTCCCCACACACTTCCCTTGACTGCCCCACACGTTGAATGACACTCCTTCCTTCTCTTTCAATTATTCATCAGTTAATGAATTATTCATTGAACTATTCACTAAATAATGAATTATTCACTGTTCTCTCAGCATACTCGTTCAAATAGAAACATAATGATGGCGATATCAGGCTTCAACACTGAACCTGTGTATAGGTCTAGGTTTGCAAAGTGGCTCCTAACTTCTTCAGTGGCCCAGCAACTTTCCTTATGCCCTGTAGTTGGGTATCGCTTCCAGTATGCCCTGTGGGTAATGATTTAGATGATAGTAAAGCAATTAACCATCGTGCATTGCTTTAAATATGCTGTTTTTGCCTAGATGATACGTCATTGTAAGGCCGGGGGTGGCGGTGGGGCACTAATCGTAGATATGGCACGTCATCTCTACCCAGGATGGAGCATGAACAGGGGTATTTTCAGCTCCTATGGACACATACCCCTTTTCTCTGTCCGCCATAACAATTTTGTAAGAAAATATGAAGAACAAAACCACGAAATAGACGCCTCAAGCTTTCAAAAGGACGAATCATTAACAAAGATGGCGGCCAAGGGACGAACCAAAAATTCCCCGAAAATACCAGTCGAATTTTTGGGGATTGAGATCAGTGGGGATTAGTAGTTGTAGCGCGGTCCCCCTTCTCTGCAACGGCTCTCCTCTCGAAAATAGTAGTAGTATTGAGGGGACAGGCTCTGCAACGGCTCTTTCGGATCCCCACTGATCTCAATTCCCAAAATTTGACTGGTGCTTTTTTGCATGTTTTGAACAGTCCCTTGGCCGCCATCTTTGTTGTTGATACGCCATGTTGCTCTTTGTAACGTCAATTTTTACGTGCGACGAGAGAGACAGACAGAAGGAGAGAGAGAGAAAGAGAGACTTCATTGTGTCTGTCACAAAAGCACAATTTTGGTGAACTCCGAAAGCAGACAAACAAACAGACACATTTCTGACCAAAACATCAAAACTCACGATAACCGATTTACCTCCTTTATTTCTATTATTATAAGCCCTCACACAGAGGTACATTCACTTATTATTATTATTATTATTATTATTATTATTATTATTATTATTATTATTATTATTATTATTATTATATTAATGCTCGTTTTTTCGTTGTTTATATCAGCAGTGAAAAATAATAACAACATTCATTGACATGGCTTTTTCAGGCAACGTCAGATAATGCTGCCGGATCTAACTGTAATAACCCAGCCCACTAATTGGAGCTCTGTTTTTAGTCTTTTTTTTCGTCTATTTTTTCCCAAGGGGACGAGCGGGAAGAAACTTTTTTTCTCCTTTGTATATTTTTTTGTCAAGGCGGGAAAAAATCCTCGTTTAAAGTAGGATTGGAGGATTTCCAGGATTGAAGATCTAGGTTTAAAGTAGATTGAAAGATGTCCAGCATTGAATATATAGGTTTAAAGTAGGATTGAAGGATGTCCAGTATTGAAGGTCTAGGTTTAAAGTAGGAATGAAGGATGTCCAGGATTGAATGTCTAGGTTTAAAGTAGGATTGAAGGATGTCCAGAATTGAAGGTCTAGGTTTAAAGTAGGATTGAAGATGTCCAGCATTGAATATATAGGTTTAAAGTAGGATTGGAGGATGTCCAGTATTGAAGGTCTAGGTTTAAAGTAGGAATGAAGGATGTCCAGGATTGAATGTCTAGGTTTAAAGTAGGATTGAAGGATGTCCAGCATTGAAGGTCTAGGTTTAAAGTAGGATTGAAGATGTCCAGCATTAAAGGTCTATGTTTATGGGATTGAAGGATGTCCAGGATTGAAGGTCTAGGTTTAAAGTAGGAATGAAGGATGTCCAGGATTGAATGTCTAGGTTTAAATTAGGATTGCAGGATGTCCAGTATTGAAGGTCTAGGTTTAAAGTAGGATTGAAGGATGTCCAGGATTGAAGGATAGATTTAAAGTAGGATTGAAGGATAGATTTAAAGTAGGATTGAAGGATAGATTTAAAGTAGGATTGAAGGTCTAGGTATAAAGTAGGATTGAAGGATGTCCAGGATTGAAGGTCTAGGTTTAAAGTAGGATTGAAGATGTCCAGCATTGAAGGTCTAGGTTTAAAGTAAGATTGAAGGATGGCCAGGATTGAAGGTTAGGTTTAAATTAGGATTAAAGGATGCCAAAGATTGACTGTTTAGGATTAAAGTAGGATTAAAGGATGTCCAGGATTGAAAGTCTAGGATTAAAGTAGGATTGAAGGATTTCCAGTATTTAAGGTCTAGGTTTAAAGTAGGATTGAGGATGTCCAGGATTGAAGTAGTCTAGGTTTAAAGTAGGATTGAAGGTCTATGTTTAAAGTAGGATTGAAGGTCTATAAAGCATGTCCAGGATTGAAGGTCTATAAAGGATGTCCAGGATTGAAGGTCTAGGTTTAAAGTAGGACTGAAGGATGTCCAAGATTGAAGGTGTAGATATAAAGTAGGATTGAAGGATGTCAGAGATTGAAGGTCTAGGATTAAAGTACTTCTAAGATTGAAGGTCTAGGATTAAAGTAGGATTAAAGAACTTCTAGGATTGAACATCTAGGATCAAGGTAGGATTAAAGGATGTCTAGGATTGAAGGTATAGGATTAAAAGATGTCTAGGATTGAAGGTATAGAATTAAAGTAAGATTAAAGGACGTCTAGGATTGAAGGTCTAGGATTAAAGTAGGATTAAAGAACTTCTAAGAGTGAAGTCTGGGGTTAAAGGATATCTAGGATTGAAGGTCTAGGATTAAAGTAGGATTAAAGGACGTCTAGGATTGAAGGTGTAGGATTAAAGGACATATAGGGTTGAAGGTCTAGGATTAAAGTAAGATTGAAGGATGTTTAGGATTGAAGGTCAAGGATTAAAGTAGAATTGAAGGGTATCTAGGATTGAAGGTCTGGGATTAAAGGATATCTAGGATTGAAGGTCTAGGGTTAATGTAGGATTAAAGAACTTCTAGGATTGAACATCTAGGATTAAGGTAAGATTAAAGGATATCTAGGATTGAAGGTACAGGATTAAAGTAGGATTAAATGACGTCTAGGATTAAAGTAGGATTAAAGAACTTCTAGGATTGAAGTCTGGGATTAAAGGATATCTAGGATTGAAGGTCTAGGATTAAAGTAGGATTAAAGGACGTATAGTGTTGAAGGTCTAGGATTAAAGTAGGATTGAAGGTCCAGGATTAAAGTAGAATTGAAGGGTATCTAGGATTGAAGGTCTAGGATTAAAGGATATCTAGGGTTGAAGGTCTAGGGTTAAAGTAGGATTAAAGAACTTTTAGGACTGAACATCTATGATTAAAGCAGGATTAAAGAACTTCTAGGATTGAAGGTCTAGGATTAAAGTAGGATTGAAGGTCTAAGATTAAAGTAGGATGAAAGGACATCTAGGATTGAAGGTCTAGGATTCAATTAGGATTAAAATACATCTAGGATTGAAGGTCTATGATTAAAGTAGGATTAAGGGACTTCTAGGATTGAAGGTCTAGGATTAAAGTTGGAGTGACTTGATGTCACATATATGTATATATGTTTATATATATATATTTATAAATATACACAATATATATATATGCATATACAGTATATGTTATATATATATATATATATATATATATATATATATATATATATATATATATATATATATATATATATATATATATATATCCACAAATATTAAGCTACAAATGTCGAATAATATCCAGTTCACTCTATCTCGAGAATAACATACACCCAAGAAGAATTATAACACACACACACACACACACACATATGTGTGTGTGTGTGTGTGTAAGTGATCTAAAGAAATTTAGACTTCTCTCATCAAAATATCTTAAATATTTGTTTTTTTATTGAATTTTTATTTTTTCATTCTCTTTTTGAGTTATAATCAACTGCGACTGAAAAGATAAAAGTTCTAACTTCCTTTTGAGTCACTTGTCCGTCGAAGACTTTATTTTATTTGTTCATCTTCACGGTCGTCGTCATTTACACGACCTCTGAATCCATCGACGTCTTCAGGAGCCTCTTATACCATTCACTCCCGCAGTATTTCCAAGTGCTTTCGAAGGCTCCTTGAGGAATCTCCAGAAGAGAGAATCGCGCTGAAGCCGAAATGACGATCTTTGGAATCCCCGCAGATCAGAGGCTTTTTCTGATTCTAGCATTTGGATCAGGTTGAAAGAAAGGTAACCATGTCTGTCCTTGGCAAAGTTACTTTTGTTGTGAACAACTTATTGGCTCTGATCCGTCCTGGATCAGTGATATTGTCTTTTGCAAATGGAAGTGTTATGAAAAACCTTGGATGTTTTATTGGTAAAAACGCGATGGCTCTTATTCTTGGAGGACTTCTTGGAAACCTGTATGACAACTACACGGAGGAAAAGAAATCTGGCCGACTTGCTCGAGACGCCATCGCACGACTGGAAAAAGACTTTGACCAAGCTACGGAAAAGATTTCCTTGCTGAAGGAGGCCTGGAAGGAGGCTCAGGAGGAAAACTTGAGTCTCCTTCACGAAACTGACGAGAGGAAGAAGAACGAAGCGGATCTTACCCAGAGAAATGACAATCTGAACAACGAGTTGAAAAAGAAAGTAGAAGAGTACGCAGACGCTTTAATCCGGAAAGGAAAGGAAGTCGACGATCTGAAGAAGCAACTCGCAGACAGAGACGAAGAGTGTAAGAGGAACCGAGAGAAACTGGAAGAGCTGCTGACTCAGGCATCCGACAATGATTTCTATTGCGGTTACCTGGAAGAGAAGGTCAAAGCCCACGAAGCTGAAAGGAAAAAACTGAAACAGCTGAATGCAAAACTCGAAGATCAGTTGCGAGCCTCACAGCAAGAAGTACCTGTTCTTCTTGCAAGAAATGAGGCGCAGAGGAATGTCCATATCCTGGAAGATCGAGTTCAGGTGCTGCAACGGGAAAATGAAAAGCTGAAGGAGAAATTATCCGAAAGAGGACAGGAAATGGCCTCAGTGAATGATTCTACAGTAAGTGAAAAGTATAAGAGTGATGCTCTGGTTGAAGAGAACGAGGTTCTCAGAGACAAGATGGCTGAACCAGCAGATCAAGATGGAATACTCCAGAGCGAGGTGGCTGAAAGAAAACCAGAAGAAATCGAGTCAGGCACAGGCACGACTGAAAAAAGGCAGAAGAAGAAGAAAGCGCGCAGGAGAGGACGCAGGTAGAAGAAGTTCTTCATCGGCGACAAGTACTGGATGCAGGAGTTGATCGCTGTACTGGTACAGAAGATTTTCGGACCGCACTTGTATTCCTTGGAACTGGAATAAAGGACGATGATAATTTGTTGGATTGTCGTGTAAAGGAGCTGGCAATGTGACGAAGAAAACGAAGAGGACGAAGAGGAAGAATGCAAAGAAGAAACAAAAGGAGAAACAACCAAGACTGAAGGATTCTGACTGGTTGCCAGTTGATGCTGCTGCGTTGTGTTCCGGAGTTGTTGCGATCTTCTTGGTCCATACGATGGAGTTGGCTTTGGGATGGGTGTTGGCTGCTGTATCCCCCACCCCCACCCCCCAAGCTTTCAGCCAACGGGAGGCCCCCCACCTCCCAAACACCCATCCTCCAGCCAACCTCATCGACTGGACCAAGGTGATTGCAACAACCCTCGGAATGTGACGGAACAGCACCAACAAACGGCCAGTCAGAATTCTGGCTGCCAGGAAAAGCTATGATACTAAAAAATTCTACCCTTGCAGAAAGTTTTCTCCTCAATAATAATAATGATAATATATATTTTCTTCTCGTCAGGGCTGACATTTGCTAATAACTTTCCGATGTTCATGGCCTGACTCCTTAAGGAAATCAGCCTCTGTCATCGAAACTGGATTTCTGCCCACCTTTTGGTTGGTGGCCTGTCTCCTTAAGGAGACCAGTAGCTGTCAGGGCCACTTAAGGTTGGGTATACCAGTTTGAGACATAGGCAACTTTGCCTCTGTCATCGAAGCTGGATTTCTGCCCACCTTTTGGTTGGTGGCCTGTCTCCTTAAGGAGACCAGTAGCTGTGAGGGCCACTTAAGGTTGGGTATACCAGTTTGACACATAGGCAACTTTGCCTCTGTCATTGAAGCTGGATTTCTGCCCACCTTTTGGATGGTGGCCTGTCTCCTTAAGGAGACCAGTAGCTGTCAGGGCCACTTAAGGTTGGGTATACCAGTTTGAGACATAGGCAACTTTGCCTCTGTCATTGAAGCTGGATTTCTGCCCACCTTTTGGTTGGTGGCCTGTCTCCTTAAGGAGACCAGTAGCTGTCAGGGCCACTTAAGGTTGGGTATACCAGTTTGAGACATAGGCAACTTTGCCTCTGTCATCGAAGCTGGATTTCTGCCCACCTTTTGGTTGGTGGCCTGTCTCCTTAAGGAGATCAGTAGCTGTGAGGGCCACTTAAGGTTGGGTATACCAGTTTGACACATAGGCAACTTTGCCCCTGTCATTGAAGCTGGATTTCTGCCCACCTTTTGGATGGTGGCCTGTCTCCTTAAGGAGACCAGTAGCTGTCAGGGCCACTTAAGGTTGGGTATACCAGTTTGAGACATAGGCAACTTTGCCTCTGTCATTGAAGCTGGATTTCTGCCCACCTTTTGGTTGGTGGCCTGTCTCCTTAAGGAGACCAGTAGCTGTCAGGGCCACTTAAGGTTGGGTATACCAGTTTGAGACATAGGCAACTTTGCCTCTGTCATCGAAGCTGGATTTCTGCCCACCTTTTGGTTGGTGGCCTGTCTCCTTAAGGAGATCAGTAGCTGTGAGGGCCACTTAAGGTTGGGTATACCAGTTTGACACATAGGCAACTTTGCCTCTGTCATTGAAGCTGGATTTCTGCCCACCTTTTGGATGGTGGCCTGTCTCCTTAAGGAGACCAGTAGCTGTCAGGGCCACTTAAGGTTGGGTATACCAGTTTGAGACATAGGCAACTTTGCCTCTGTCATTGAAGCTGGATTTCTGCCCACCTTTTGGTTGGTGGCCTGTCTCCTTAAGGAGACCAGTAGCTGTCAGGGCCACTTAAGGTTGGGTATACCAGTTTGACACATAGGCAACTTTGCCTCTGTCATTGAAGCTGGATTTCTGCCCACCTTTTGGGTGGTGGCCTGTCTCCTTAAGGGGATCAGTAGCTGTCAGGGCCACTTAAGGTTGGGTATACCAGTTTGACACATAGGCAACTTTGCCTCTGTCATTGAAGCTGGATTTCTGCCCACCTTTTGGATGGTGGCCTGTCTCCTTAAGGGGATCAGTAGCTGTCAGGGCCACTTAAGGTTGGGTATACCAGTTTGACACATAGGCAACTTTGCCTCTGTCATTGAAGCTGTATTTCTGCCCACCTTTTGGATGGTGGCCTGTCTCCTTAAGGGGATCAGTAGCTGTCAGGGCCACTTAAGGTTGGGTATACCAGTTTGACACATAGGCAACTTTGCCTCTGTCATTGCAGCTGGATTTCTGCCCACCTTTTGGGTGGTGGCCTGTCTCCTTAAGGAGATCAGTAGCTGTGAGGGCCACTTAAGGTTGGGTATACCAGTTTGACACATAGGCAACTTTGCCTCTGTCATTGAAGCTGGATTTCTGCCCACCTTTTGGATGGTGGCCTGTCTCCTTAAGGGGATCAGTAGCTGTCAGGGCCACTTAAGGTTGGGTATACCAGTTTGACACATAGGCAACTTTGCCTCTGTCATTGAAGCTGGATTTCTGCCCACCTTTTGGATGGTGGCCTGTCTCCTTAAGGGGATCAGTAGCTGTCAGGGCCACTTAAGGTTGGGTATACCAGTTTGACACATAGGCAACTTTGCCTCTGTCATTGAAGCTGGATTTCTGCCCACCTTTTGGGTGGTGGCCTGTCTCCTTAAGGAGATCAGTAGCTGTCAGGGCCACTTAAGGTTGGGTATACCAGTTTGACACATAGGCAACTTTGCCTCTGTCATTGAAGCTGGATTTCTGCCCACCTTTTGGATGGTGGCCTGTCTCCTTAAGGGGATCAGTAGCTGTCAGGGCCACTTAAGGTTGGGTATACCAGTTTGACACATAGGCAACTTTGCCTCTGTCATTGAAGCTGGATTTCTGCCCACCTTTTGGATGGTGGCCTGTCTCCTTGAGGGGATCAGTAGCTGTCAGGGCCACTTAAGGTTGGGTATACCAGTTTGACACATAGGCAACTTTGCCTCTGTCATTGAAGCTGGATTTCTGCCCACCTTTTGGATGGTGGCCTGTCTCCTTAAGGAGATCAGTAGCTGTCAGGGCCACTTAAGGTTGGGTATACCAGTTTGACACATAGGCAACTTTGCCTCTGTCATTGAAGCTGGATTTCTGCCCACCTTTTGGATGGTGGCCTGTCTCCTTAAGGGGATCAGTAGCTGTCAGGGCCACTTAAGGTTGGGTATACCAGTTTGACACATAGGCAACTTTGCCTCTGTCATTGAAGCTGGATTTCTGCCCACCTTTTGGGTGGTGGCCTGTCTCCTTAAGGAGATCAGTAGCTGTCAGGGCCACTTAAGGTTGGGTATACCAGTTTGACACATAGGCAACTTTGCCTCTGTCATTGAAGCTGGATTTCTGCCCACCTTTTGGATGGTGGCCTGTCTCCTTAAGGGGATCAGTAGCTGTCAGGGCCACTTAAGGTTGGGTATACCAGTTTGACACATAGGCAACTTTGCCTCTGTCATTGAAGCTGGATTTCTGCCCACCTTTTGGATGGTGGCCTGTCTCCTTAAGGGGATCAGTAGCTGTCAGGGCCACTTAAGGTTGGGTATACCAGTTTGACACAGGCAAATTTGCCTCTCATTGAAGCTGGATTTCTGCCCACCTTTTGGATGGTGGACTGTCTCTATTAAGGAGAACAGTAGCTGTCAGGGCCACTTAAGGTTGGGTATACCAGTTTGACACATAGGCAACTTTGCCTCTGTCATTGAAGCTGGATTTCTGCCCACCTTTTGGATGGTGGCCTGTCTCCTTAAGAAGATCAGTAGCTGTCAGGGCCACTTAAGGTTGGGTATACCAGTTTGACACATAGGCAACTTTGCCTCTGTCATTGAAGCTGGATTTCTGCCCACCTTTTGGATGGTGGCCTGTCTCCTTAAGGGGATCAGTAGCTGTCAGGGCCACTTAAGGTTGGGTATACCAGTTTGACACATAGGCAACTTTGCCTCTGTCATTGAAGCTGGATTTCTGCCCACCTTTTGGATGGTGGCCTGTCTCCTTAAGGGGATCAGTAGCTGTCAGGGCCACTTAAGGTTGGGTATACCAGTTTGACACATAGGCAACTTTGCCTCTGTCATTGAAGCTGGATTTCTGCCCACCTTTTGGATGGTGGACTGTCTCCATTAAGGAGAACAGTAGCTGTCAGGGCCACTTAAGGTTGGGTATACCAGTTTGACACATAGGCAAATTTGCCTCTGTCATTGAAGCTGGATTTCTGCCCACCTTTTGGTTGATGGCCTGTCTCCTTAAGGAGATCAGTAGCTGTGAGGGCCACTTAAGGTTGGGTATACCAGTTTGACACATAGGCAAATTTGCCTCTGTCGTTGAAGCTGGATTTCTGCCCACCTTTTGGATGGTGGCCTGTCTCCTCAAGGAGGCCAGTAGCTGTCAGGGCCACTTAAGGTTGGGTATACCAGTTTGTCACGTAGGCAACTTTGCCTCTGTCATTGAAGCTGGATTTCTGCCCACCTTTTGGATGGTGGCCTGTCTCCTTAAGGAGATCAGTAGCTGTCAGGGCCACTTAAGGTTGGGTATACCAGTTCGAGGCGCAGGCAACTTTGCCTCTGTCATCGATGCTGGATTTCTGCCCACCTTTTGGATGGTGGCCTGTCTCCTTAGGGAGACCAGTAGCTGTCAGGGCCACTTAAAGTTGGGTATACCAGTTTGACACATAGGCAACTTTGCCTTTGTCATTGAAGCTGGATTTCTGCCCACCTTTTGGATGGTGACCTGTCTCTTCAAGGAAATCAGCAGCTGTCAGACCCTCTAAAAGCCCCCAGAGACATTACGATTGCCGGATCCGGTCGTCTGAACCGGAAGTAAACCTCACTGTCTATGGTGTTCTCCTCTAACCACAAGTGGGCAGAGTCCATCGGCCTCTCCGACTAGCTCGCAACCTGCCGTTGCCAGGTTCGTGGCTTCTGTTTTAGTTCGTGTGGCCGGAAGCCTCCACATCTATGGCGCGATCTCAAGATTTACTTCAGTTTCAACTAGATGCTGAGAGGGAAACATGGCAGCTACGTCTGCAGATGAGTTCTCGGAGGAGTTTATTGAACATAGTACGAAAGCGAAATGAAGCTTATGATAAATTTGTTTGAAAATTACAGGAGTAGGATGCAATATATATATATATATATATATATATATATATATATATATATATATATATATATATATATATATATATATATATATATATATATATATATATTATATATGTAGAATTACTAAAATTATCTCATTCACCAATACTCGCCTCCTGGGTTCTCCTGTTCTTCTTGGTCACTTAATTAAAGGTTTTATTTCTTCTTCCTCCTCCTCATCTTCCTTATTTCTGGCCTTTCCGTCCCTGGTCACCACCTACCTCCTAAAAGAGAGAGAGAGAGAGAGAGAGAGAGATAACTGGCATCCGTGTACTGAAAGGGAGGGGAAGGAAAGCTTCCGACTGACTTGCAATAGTAACATTCACGACTCCATTTCTGACGGTCTACAAATGCATCAGATTCGCTTGACTGTTTTATGGCTGTTGACGTGAAGGTTTCACGTCTGTTTATTCTCTTGTGATTTGCCGCATTTGATATTTCCACCTTTCTGCTGACATCTGATTGAATCCCTCCCTCCCTCCCTACTCCTGCTGTGGGAAGTCTCTGGTGCAGTATCACACTTCGATATCCCTTTCAGTTCTTCGTGTTGTGATTACCAGAGGATTCTCTCTCTCTCTCTCTCTCTCTCTCTCTCTCTATCTCTCTCTCTCTCTCTCTCTCTCTCTCTCTCTCTCTCTCTCTCTCTCTCTCTCTCTCTTGCTCCTGGAAACACCGACGGGCAGTGCTGGGGCAGCTTGCTTTCGGGCAAGAAAGCGGGCAAATGTTGTTGTGCCTTGTAGGAAAGTGGTGCAAAATAGGCCTATATATGAAAATGTCTGCCCAGTCAAAAGTAAAATTAAGTAGAGAGTGATAACGAGCAGAGAGAGAGAGAGAGAGAGAGAGAGAGAGAGAGAGAGAGAGAGAGAGAGAGAGAGAAATATGAATAGAGAGAGAGAGAAATATGAATGCATTAGGAGAAAAAGATTGGTTGATTGACCCCTAAACTTTTGGCTGTGCCTTTTCGATCGCTGATAAAAAAGAAAGTGATTTTGTGGAACGGGAGCCCGAAGAACACAGAGGCCTAGCGTGGACTTTCCCTTCCTTGAGGCTTTCGGCACAGCTGGAGTGGGCCTATAATAGGTGAGTTATGCTTTGGTTGGAATAAAGGCGATGGAAGTCTGTTCGTTTTTTAACAGAAACGGTGAAGTCAGCTTGCTAGAACTGTGGTGGCCACAAGCGCCAACAAAGTTTTCAGTTTTGCACACACACACACACACACACACACACACACACACACACTCTCTGTGGGTATAAAAGACGGTTGTGTCATCTTGATCAGGATAATCATTAGAGAAGAGGGACCATCTTTTCTGCATTCTACATTTGTCAGCTGTATATTCTACCCCTTTTCCGCTGACGTCAATTACTGCAACGTAGCCAGCCAGGTCTGTTGGAAAGGGTGGAAGGGGGAGGGAGGGGGCTGTTTTCCACCAAATGTGGACCTCTGCCAACATATTTTATCATAATTAAGGGAAAGATGTTGTATCCACATCGTGTTCTTTGTCCGTGCACGTAACCCATTGCAACATATGTGGTACTGGAACGCTTGTCATGACGTTAAAAGTGTATAGCCAGGCATGTTGGAGTTGGGGGGGGCCATGTTGTTTTTTGAACATTTATTAACAAAGTTAGTCATAATTATGCCAAGGTGTTCAATCAACACCGCACAACAAAACCAGACGTTAAAATACTTATTACATTACGGGTGGGTAGCTACAGTAATTGTCTTGGGAAGGGGGGTGGGTGGGGGAATGGGGATGTTTTCCACCAAATCTGGACCTTTATCAGCATTTACCTCCACATTCAATCATAATGAAGCAAATGGAGGTTTTTTAGGATCGTACAATGAAGACAGACATTAAAAAAAAAAAGGTGCAGATCTGCATTGTTGCTCAGTATTGCTCCTTATATGAGCATCTTAATATTGACGCCGTGTTTAGTACTGAATAAGAGACTCTGACTCTGCTGCTTCCTTCCCTCTTAGTAGAATTCGGTCCCTTATTGTGTCCTGAGTCTCGGTGCGCAAGTATCAGTAAGTGTTCGCACCACTCGGGTGTTCTCATCTAACGAGACACTCACTCAGCCGCAAAAAGAGAGTTGTGGGACCTTGTATTGTACAGTACATGTTCTGAGGTACTGATTTCTCTGCTCTGGTGACTGTACATGGTTGGGGAACTTTATTTTAACGTGGTGACATTATTCCTTTCGGAGGCGAGAGAAAGGGTCCCATAGTTGTGTTCTGTACTGGTACTGTACTTGTGGTACTTGTCACTAGTATCCCAGGACAGGTTTGAATGAGGCAATGGCGTTTATTCCATTAATGGTCATTATGATCAAAACGGTTTATTTTTGCACACATTTTTTTATTGTCTGCAGAAGCCCACATTCTTATGTCAGCATTATTTCTTGGGCCTTCTTTCTTCCTTGACTCGTAGCCTTCCTGGTGATTTCTTGTTCAGTTTCATTTTAATTTAAATTCTTTTCAGTAAACATTAAAGTAAATGTCCACATATCAGAAGAATGAAGGTCATTGGATATCACACCTTTTTGCCGTTGCATTGTGGGTAGAAATAAGTGCCCAGACATTCGTATAATTGATTTAGAGGAATATTTTTCTTTATCACTTCTTGTTTTCTGTTTTTTTTTTCATCAGTTTCTCCCTTCCAATATGGTTGTCAACTTGTCTCTCTTAATTTTTCAGTTGTGCAAATTTTTGCCTGAAGAAGCAGCAGCTTCCTGCAGTCCTGCAATGGAGAGGAAACTGCACTCGACTGGCGGTCAGTCTTTTGGGGAACTGGATGTCTCCGCTTCTACAAATATCTAGTAAGTGCTGCTCACCCTTTTTGTAAGAGTGAAATTCGTGTGTGGATCACCATTTAAATTTCAGGCCAGACTTGCAAAGCTGTGGCTGTGATGACTGCTGTGTATTTCAGGAAGCCTGAGTCATCGTTTTGTGCCAATGTCTTTAAAATTAATTGATTGATTGGCGTGTCACTTTGCAACAGTGTGTTTCACACCCTCCCTAATCTTTGGTAATAAACTCAATTTCCAAGTTCAGCTTTTTCAGGCACTTTATTGTTCTTGAATTTGATGGGTTGGCCAGCAATCAGATTAACGCTTTCGGACATAGAAGTTTAGGTACTAC
Source organism: Macrobrachium rosenbergii (assembly GCA_039081455.1). Taxonomy (NCBI): domain Eukaryota; kingdom Metazoa; phylum Arthropoda; class Malacostraca; order Decapoda; family Palaemonidae; genus Macrobrachium; species Macrobrachium rosenbergii. Next base: position 45,109 of record JANJGK010005355.1, read on the forward strand.
TGAACTTGTCCTGAGTCTCTACTTGTAGTCAGTTCTTCACTTCCCAAAGTTTCCTCTTCGTGAGAAGTTATGAAATGTTTATTCTGAATTCACTGTTCTACATAGATAATAAAAAAAATAATGGGTTAAAATCACAGAGTAGTTTATAACCATTTGAACACGTAAGTCATAACTCTGAACTGGGAGGAGACAACCAACCTTCTCTGTAGTTACTGGATTATAGATACACAAGTGATAATACACCCGCCATATCATTTATCGTCTACAAAGGTTTTGGAAACCTCTCCATTCATCCTGCATTGCTCAGGTGAAAAACTGCGATGCTATTATGCGCCTGAAAGCATCCATTGCATAAATATTGCAAAGAGAGAGCGAGAGAGAGAGAGAAGTCGGAAATTTTGACTGGCTAGGTTTGGCTCTGTCCTAAAATTCAAGATATAAAGTGCTTTTAAAATCTGTCTTTTTGATAAAAAATGAGGGAAGGTGCCCTATTCATATGGGACAAGCCCACAAAAGGGGCCATTGGTTTGAAATTTAGGCTCCCAAGATTATGATTATTATTATTATTATTATTATTATTATTATTATTATTATTATTATTATTATTATTATTATTATTATTATTATTATTCAGAAGATGAAGAAGAACCATATTCTTATGGAACAAGCCCAGAGAAACTCTTTTTCAAATACCAAACCAATCATTCGATTTAGGCTAAAAACGGTGACTCAGACTTCCTGAAATACATAGAAAATTATAGAAGGTTCTAGAACATTCTAGAACCTCCTAGAACTTTCCAGAACCTTCTAAAACATTCTAGGACATTCTAGAACCTTCTGGAACATTCTGAAATCTTCTAGAATTTTCCATGATTCTTTTTTTGTGCCCATTTTCTCTGGCACCCCTCACTTCAGTGACTTTTTCTATGACTAGAAGGTTCTAGAAGGCTTTAGAAGGTTCTAGAAGGTTCATGAAGTTTTAGAAGGTTCTATAATTTTCTAAAGGTTCTAAAAGGTTCTAGAACATTCTATAAGGTTTTAGAAGGTTCTAGAACTTTATAGAATGTTCTAGAACACTCCAGAAGGTTCTAGAGAATTTTAGAAGGTTCTAGAATAGTAGAAGGTTCTGGAAAGTTCTAGAAGGTTCTAGAATGTCCTAGAATGTTTTAGAAGGTTCTGGGAAGTTCTAGGAGGTTCTAGAACATTCCAAAACTTTATAGAATGTTCTAGAACATTCTATAATTTTCTAGAAGGTTCTGGAATGCTCTAGAACCTTAGAACCTTTAAAAACCTCATAGAATGTTCTGGAACCTTCTATAATTTTCTAGAATGTTCTAGAGGGTTCTAGTTTTCCATGATTTTAATTTGAACTAAATAACTGTTGCATTGATTTACACCTAATTTGGCTGAAGTTCCTCCTTGAAGTTACCCTTTTGAGTTCCCCCTAATGTTCCCCCTTAAATTACCCCTTCCAGTTCCCCCTAATGTTCCTCTTGCATTCTATCTTCTAGTTCCCCTTAAGTTCCCCATTCTAGTTCCACCTAATGTTCCCCATAATGTTCCTCTTAAGTTCCCCCTAATGTTCCCCTTAGATTACCCCTTCTAGTTCCCCAAATGCTCCCCTTAAATTCCCATTTGTAGTTCCCCAAATATTCCCACCTCTCATTTCCCAAATGTTCCCCGTAAGTCCACCCTTCTAGTTCCCCATAATGTTCCCCTAAAGTTCCCCCTTGTAGTTCCTCCTAGAGTTCGCCTGAAGTCCCCCCTTCTAGTCTCCACCTGAAGTTCCCCTTTTTAGTTCCCCCTAATGTTCCCCTTTTTGATGAATAGATTTGTATAATATTCACTTCATTCGTTCTTCATGATGAAAAGTCCACATGGAACCATATACCAGTACACACAGTCAGGCGCATTCTGGGACATTCTGGGTAATCAGTAATGTATTCCTGTGCATTCTTGGGATTGAGAGGTATTCTGGATATTCAGGGCTCTCTGGGTATTCAGTGGTATTCTGGGGCATTCTGGGTATCCAGTGGTACATTGGGGCATTCTGGGTATGCAGTGGTATTCTGGGTATTCAGTGGTATTCTGTGGCATTCTGGATATCCAGTGGTACTCTGGGGCATTCTGGGCATCCAGTGGTATTCTTGGTATTCAGTGGCATTCTGGATATCCAGTGGTACTCTGGGTATTCAGTGGTATTCTGGATATTCAGTGGTATTCTGGAGCATTCTGAGTATCCAGTGGTACTCTGGGGCATTCTGGATATTCAGTGGTATTCTAGGGTATTCAGTGGTATGCTGGGTATTCAGTGGTATTCTGGATATTCAGTGGTATTCTAGGGTACTCTGGGTAGTCAGTGGTACTATGGGTATTCAGTGGTATTCTAGGCATTCTGGGTATTCAGTGATATTCTGGTATTCAGTTGTATTCTGTGACATTCTGGGTAGTCAGTGGTGTTCTGGGGCATTCTGGGATATTCTAGGTATTCAGTGGTATTCTAGGATATTCTGAGTATTCAGTGGTATTCTGGGACAATCTGGGTATTCTGTGGTATGCTGGGTATTCAGTAGTGGTATTCTGGTATTCAGTAATGTATTCTGGGGTATTATG